>JAHBCN010005907.1:0-52160 GCA_019359885.1 Listronotus oregonensis | reverse complement strand
AATCGTGTGTCATTCCAGAGTTTATTAATTTTCTAAAAATACTGCGAAAATCCAAAAATAACAGGAATAAGTACTATGTAGGAAGTTTAATAACTTTTTTGTTTTAGATCGAGCATGCCGAATTCCAGAAAGCTCATTTAATCAAATATTTATTTGAGATTGTGTTTACATTTTCATTTTAAAAACAGCTGAATATCACGCTGGCTTCTAGTGGTCTGGTATTGCTATTTCAAGGTACTTTCATAAAAATATGTAATGCTCGTAAAACTCTTTATTTTTCTTATTTCATGAACATTACATTATAATGGTACATAGCTTTGTGTTCTGGCACATACGTTAAGAAAAAATCTAATACATATAGAGGAAGGATGGATGTAGACTTGCAACAGGTGTTTTGTGCCAAAAAGGGCCTAGGGAAAACAATATTACTTCTGAAAAGTAAGGCTGCTTAAAGACATTTTACTTTACCTAAAAATGCTGACATTCTCTTAGTCAACTGATTGCTAATAACAAATTTACTCACTGATGTGGGTGCTGGGACACGAGGAAAAGATGAGAAAGGCAATTCATATACCTATCAACTTGTTCAATGGGTGTACAGAGGGGTATACAGGTACTATTATATAGACATGACTTTTTCTGGGGCATAACCAGCTCTTATTCTGAAAAAAACTATGGAAAGAAAAGAAACAAAAAACGTAATTTGGACTTGGACATCCAGAACAACTACAATTTTGCGTATGTAGGTATAGTCCAGTAAATGAAGGGATAAAGCTGTAAATAAATCTGTACAGTTTTCCCTTCTGGCGCAATTCTTGGGTCTTTGGGGATGCTTTCGAGCGAAAGCATCGAGGCCCGAAAAATGGGTTTCCGCTAATATCTACCAAAGTATGCAAATTGAAGAATTTTTGTTAAGATAAAAAATGAAGATTGTCTTGTAGTCTACAAAAATGGTCTCCATAATTTTTTTCGAAAAATTGATAGTTTTCGAGATAACGGGACCCAAAAGTCCCCTCATTTCAGCTGCCTTTCTACCGCTAGAATGCCGCTATCTTCATGGATTTACTTATAAGCGGGCGGACGAATTGTTTCATTATTCGGGCAATAATGTACATTTTTAAATCATTTAAAGTTCATCGGAATGGGAAAACCCGTACCTATCATTGCATATGAGTTTGGGTCCATTCTGAGTTTTCTAGAATATTAAAAAAAGCTATCAAAGTTTTTTTGTCACAATATTTTAAGAGTATCTCATTAATTTATTGATTTTTTTTTTGAAAAAAATTTTGTTATTAACATTTCTTTTTTATAATGAGACCTTAGCAAGTGTTCAATGATCCCAGAAAATTTCCTTCACCATCTTGCTTGCGTTTTGATAAAAATTGTTTTGTCCATCTGCATTTTTAGTCCTTTAGCCACATCTATTCAGTGTGAAATGTTATGGATTTTTCGACGGCCGTTTTTTGGAAAAAAATGGATCATTTTTTAAGATTTTGAGGGATCTTCATTTTTTGTCGCAAAAAATTCCTCTAATTCGCATATTTTGGCAGATATTCGGGGAAACTCATTTTTTTGAACTTTGGGGGCCATTTTAGGGGTTCCCCGTCGGAATCAAAACTTTTTTCTCTCGAAAGATCCGCGAAGACCTAAGAATGCGCCAAAATGAAAACTGACAGATTTATTTCAGCTTTGGATATTTTAGGTCTTCAGATTGGACTAGTGGTCACCAAAAACCTTCGTTAGCTTTAAAAAGAAGAAATCCTAATAGTCCTTCCTTTTTATATTTCTCTAAAAAAAAAACAATGGAAAATGGTTCTGAAGTTATCTATAAATCTATAAAAAATTCTACATTCCACTAAAGTTAATTTTTAAATCACTTTTATTGCTTTTTTTATTACCAAACATCCTTTATATGTTACGAACATGAATCCACGCTAATAAAGGATAGAAAATTATAAATTTAATACATTAACCATAAGCAATGAGCGATAAGCTTATACAACCCCTTACAGATACCACGAAATCTCCAAGTTTGTCAATGCATAGGCACTAAAAGCAAGTTTGCCATAGACAATACCTGTATGTGTATCCTAAATTAATCTTGGGTTAATCTGAGCTTCTGAACTGACTTAGAAGATTTCACATTCTCTAAGTTCCAATATAACATCTCGGATGAGAGCCGAGCGAATAGATTTTTATGTCACGTGGTCTCGGAGCAAGCAAAACTACTCCGCAAAATTGGAGTACTAGGATTTTCGATCAGCTGATAAATGTTTTTCCATTTGTTTATTCAAAAAATACAACACTAGAAAAAGCTGTTTAGTGAAATTTATTTATATTTTTCCTGTAAACCTAAATGCCTATTGATGGTGTACTTAATAACCCTTTCTTCATTTATTACGTTGCATATCTAATAGCAATTAACTTAATTTATCTCAAAATTTACTCTTAAAATCCGAAGCGAAAAAATTAGCTCCAAACGATTCGATATTGAATAAAGGAACGCGTATGGATTTTTCGTATTTACTCTGAATGAAATAAAGAATCGTTTTTAAGCAAACGAAGCAACAAAAATTTTTATTGGAAATAATCCATTAAGAGTTAAGAAGATTCAGTTAACAACTGGTAAACCTCTCATCTCGTTCTTTTGCTTTTTACATATGTTGGTTTCATCGGCGCAGATCACGAAAATCGTTTATGTGAACTAGAAAAAGTAATTGCATTAGCACAGATCCCTGAGCACGCCACATTTAATGTGATTATTATTTAAAACGCAACAGTGCATTTAAAAACACCACTGGATTTAAAAAAACAGCGGGCTATTTCCAAGGAAGTTTAAAGGTAGGAAGCCCACAACGGAAGCCCAATCCGGTAGAACAAAATTGTCCAGGCGTGCAGGGCAGCGGGAATAGGGGGTTGGCCACGCGGAGTTTGCGCAATGAATAGTAGGTCAGAGCCGGACTTCCATGATTCTTTGTTACTATCTATAAAGTTGACATCATCAAATGTCAAATTTAAGCATTCACTGTTTTTTTATTTTTTGCACAAAATTGTTGGTTATTAAACGATACTACCATAGAATATTTAAAATTTTTGTGTAATATTGGATTTTATATCATCTGATTGATATAATATGGAAAGAAGTCTATTTAAATGGTCGATATTTTTGTGAGTTTTGTATTTTTACCAAAAATCTTTGTAAATAAATAAAAAAAAGATTTTTTAAAATAAATTTCAAACATTGTATGATAGTTTCATGTACTCATCACCAATTTTGTAATAAAGAAGGGCAAGATAGTGTAAATGAGTTTAATCTAATCCTAAGATTCTGGTTGTACATTAAAAAGTGAAAATTTTTATAACTGCTTTTTAGGCATATACTTTTGACTAATAACAAACATTCATGAGACAGAATAACAGTGGTTAAAAATGTTTAGTAACCTTTGGTACCTAGGTATACATTGTAACAGTATCTGTTAAATATTATGTGTCTTCAGTAGTCGAGCTTAAAAAGTTGATAATGTAAGTTTAAAAAACCAAAAATCTAATTTCTTTTTAAACAAATACAGAAAAGCAAAGAGGAACTTTAGTATAAAATTGTACTTTCTTTCATTCAATTAGAGGGACCTGCATATATTTGCCTGGTCTGCCCAGTAATTAATAATTTTGATCCTTAAAAGAATGTACTAAATAATTAAATGAAATAAAAGTACCTAAATGTAAACCTTATTTCTTTTTAATAATACACAGAAATACACAAACATTGTGGAAATCATCTAAAAGATAGTTAAGATTGCCTTACTTTTCTCACTGCTATTTCCTATGAAATTTTCATTATTTTATTATTCATAATTCATATATTATTATTTGTTCGATTACCTAACGTTACGTCTCATAAGAAGCACCTAATTTAAATATAAGAAATACTTACCTAAAGTAAAAAATGCCGGGTATGTAACCCTTGGATTTGCAAGACAAAACCATACACCTCTAATCATTTTGTTACGATATTATAAGTAACAAACAATAAACAAACATAGTCACAATTTAATAAACACTAATCACTAAAATAAGAAGGTTTTTATCAATCCAAAACTTCTGCAACCACAAAATATAGGTACTACACAAAGCAAAGCAATCGGCGCAAAGGGCACAAACCACAACGAAAATGACGAATGATGAGACGACGACGGTTGACGATACAGCGCGTATATAGTTTCATACGCCCGCGCACCTTTCACCAAAAACCTTAGAGAACCTAAGACCATTACGGCTCTCATAAAAGTATAATGTGTTGCCTAACTACACACTGATTTATCAGTGTGTAAATAGGGAACACATTAAATTATTTCGTGGAATTTTGTTATTGCGCAGAATCGGCGGGGCCAACTCAGACAGTTATCTTCATACTGGGCTGGACATTTTTTGATCGAATGGGCCATAGCATTGCGCTTCCATACACCTTTAAACTTCCTTGGCTATTTCATATACTTTCATTCATGTAACATAAATAAAAAGAAACTTTAGCGGAACCTTGGGCGGGCCAGTAATTCTTAAGACGTTTTTTTTTAATTTATACTTATTACACCCTGTTAAAATTTAGGCTTAAAAAACACCTGAAATAAATTCTATGCAGGAAGTTTGATCGCTCTTATATTTTGGCACAAGCGTATCAAATTCCAGAGTGCCACTTGTATTTTTATTTTCCGAACAGCTGAAAATCACGCCGGCTCCCAGTGGTCTGCTGCTGCGATTTCGAGATACTTTTTCAATGACGTCAATTGTCGTGACCTTAGTCGCTTTTTTTGGCCCCTATAAATGATAAATACTCTTTGATATAAGCCATGAACAAGTTACAATATCAGCCATGACTCAAAAAATCAATTATAGTTTATTTCTTTTTTTATATACATATTTTAAGTTTTTACTGTTTGTTTTGCGTCACTAGTTTCCGAGACGCCACCGCTTATCAAATGGGTCCAAAGAGTAGGATATTGTCCCGCTCTAGATGGTTTTTCTGCATGTTAACACCATAAATACAAGTTAAAGTGGAGTAATTTTTAAAAAATGGTTCTGCAACAAATGTTTGGTGCTAGTTTTGAACAAGGGCGTCGATATTATTTTTTCCTGGGAAGGGTAATTTTTAAAATGTTGGCGAGACCTAAAATGGGATATTTTTAGTCCATCAAAATGAGCATGTCCGCCAAGCCTATTTTAGAATTAATTTATTTTTTAGGAAAAATTTTTTAGTATATCAACTAAATAAAAAAACTATATGAACAGATACTTTTTAAATTATTAATTGTGTCCATCTATTTAATTATTCATTTTTAGAACGCTATAAATTAAAACCAGCTTTCCCACATTATTTCTGTGACAATTTTGCAAATCTGATTTATTTTGGATTTTGAACACCACTGAAAACTAAAACTGAACCAGAAAATTTAAAAACTCCCTAGCGGAAATTAGCTGATTGTTTTCTTTTAATAATTAAATAATTAGATTTGAAAGTAAACAAATACTTACCCTTGGTTATATTTTATTATTTTTATGTCTTGATTATCACAACTTTTAACTAAACAAATACTTAAGCTTGCTAATGAATATTATTTTAAACGAAAGACTACTTACTAAAGTTCTTATGTTCTTTTTACTTTAAGGCCGATTCCCATCAAAGCAGCATCAAGAAGCGCTTCGCAGCGCGACGTGGCGCAGCATTTGCAGCATTGTTTCACACACCATTCCCACCTACGTAGCATTGTGCAGAAGCATCGCTAAGGAAAGCAGCAATGTAATATGCACCTCATCAGTTAAATTTTTATGTAAGCGGTTCAGCATTTTATCCGGATCATCCGAATGTTTTGATTGGTCAGAACATTGTGGCGACAATGTTCTGACCAATCAAAATACTTTCGGATGATCGGATCGTCGGAAATCGGATGATGAGACTCGGCTTAAGATGAACCAACATCATCATCGTCGTCAGACAACTTGCTAGTTGTAGTAGTTATATGCGACGAGTATGGATAAAAAATAAAAGAGAAAAAAAACGGAAATATTGGGTACATGATATTTTTTGTGCAAGACTCGAAGAAGATGAATTTTATACGCTGTTTAAACGGCTTCAACTGGATGAAAAAAGATCTACCAATATTATAGAATGTCTTCGGAAAAAATCAACCAACTATATGTTCTTGTTTGTATTTCACTGACCAAGCAAAAAACTAAAATTCGAATGAGCCATCAGTCCACTTCAGCACGTTCATAACCAGCAATGACGCGTGGCAACGCTCATAGACGAATTAAAATTTTGCTGCGAGGCATTGTGCTGCGACGCGCAGCGACGCTCTGTCTAGATGGGAACGGAATATAGGCAGCATTTTACTGCGCTGCGCCGCGCTGTGGGGTGCTGCTTCATGCTGCTTAGGTGGAAATCAGCCTTAAAACGGTGTACCTAAACCATAACATACAATAGTCGATTATATGCAGTAGAATTCATAAAAAGCTTGTTATGACGGGTTGTAGATTCGCTTGTCGTTTTTCGTAGAAATGGGATTAGAGCAGAGCTGAAGTAGTTTAATAGGAATGGGCGAATGGGCCTAAGCATGTAAAAATATTTTAGGGTACAAATTTGCACTATACTTTAATATATGTGTGTTGTGAGTTTAATTGTCAGTGATCGACTTCGGGAGAATATATTTGCCGACGACCTGGTAGGTAGGGTTTTGAGGGGGTACTACCCCCCCCTTATCGACGCCCTTGGTTTTGAAGTACTGAACTTATCAGTATAAGAAATGCGGATAAGTGATTATAAGGCATATTCTTTAATGTCCAAAGAAAGTAAATTCTAATGTATAATATAAAAACTTTTGTTATTACCATTTAAACATATTTAAGCTATATTCGTCCTCAGTGCGGCTTTAGGATTTTCAAAATTTTTTATCAGTGAAGCATGAGACCCAACTAAATAATATACCAGATGATATTGGCCCCAAGGGGAACACTTTGGTAAAGAAAATTTTCATTTTGGAATTTGTGAAAAAAAAATTTTTTTTATTGTTCCCCCAATGAACAACCGGACTTTCAAAGGCAAATACTCTATTTGTATTTTTTTGTAAATTTGATTAAATATATCGTTAAATCTCAAATTTCGCAAAAGTATCTATGTTATTCTAAAAACTATCGCCAATTAATTTTTTTTACTCAATTTTCTTATGCAAATAATTCAAATGCCTCTAATTTTACGAAAAATACAGATATTTTTGCATCGCTCAAAAATAGCCTGTTTTTTCACAATTCACAGAGAGGTAAGGAAAAGACATACAAGTATGTATTTTATACAAAATTACTCGTCGCAAAAAATTAGGATAAGGATTGCTTTTCGTTTTTCACCCCTATTTAGGGGTTGGAAAGTTGAAAAATCTGAAGTATTGCAAAAATATCAGTGGTACCTATTAAAAGTTATTCTGACTGCAATTTTTGTTTTAAATGAATCTTGAAAAAATGAACTAATACCTAATACATCTCTATTCCTGAGAAGGTTGTTAACCAACCCCCATGGACTTTGTGGGGGTGCAATATATATAAAATCATATGGAACTTTAAATAATGCAAAAAAAATACAGATCTTTAAGCCGCCTTCGCGCCGATTTCGTATTATCGATTAATGCTTCCCGCCTCCGTTTTTATACTTTTTTTGTGGAAAAATCTGTTGATGTTTGGGGTAGGATAAAAAAATATTTTAGAGTGATTTAATGTTGAACTTACCGAGAAAGCAGTTTGAATAGTATGACGTGCGCATATGATGCATATTAGTATAAATACTTTATTGGTTTAGTGTATCGTGTTTAATATACAGGGTGATTGGTAAGTCGAGGCGAAAAATGAAGACCCGAATTAATTTTTTAATTCTGAATCGAAAACCAAGAATACTTTTTTTGCAAATTTTCCTTCGTTTCCGAGATATTTCACTATAAAGTTTTGCCAAAGAAAAAAATTAAATCACATTGTGGGTGTTGCTAATCTTAGTTAGCGCTTTTAAACTATTACGTCATATGAAATCAAGTTTAACCTTTGTCAAAAGTTAAACACTTGTCAATCTGTTATTGGAAAAATCACAACATACATAAACTATATCACCGTATACCTTATTAGTGAACTCACATTTTTTTGTGATTTTTCCAATAACAGTTGACAAGTGTCTAACTTTTGACAAAAGTTAAACTTGATTTTATATGACGTAATAGTTTGAAAGCGCCAACTAAGACACCCAATATGTGATAAAAATTTTTTGGCAAAACTTTATAGTGAAATATCTTGGAAACGAAGCAAAATTTGCAAAAAAAGTATTCTTGGTTTTCGATTCAGAATTAAAAAATTAATTCGGGTCTTCATTTTTCGCCTCGACTTACCAATCACCCTGTATTATGTGGTAATTTAAATGCAGTAATTGCTAAAATATTTAATTACTTTTAGTTTTAATTGATAATTGAATTACTTTTAACAAACATGCTAGTAATTGGTAATCGTAATTTACTACTATTTAGAAGAGTAATTGGTAATTGTAACTGAATTACTTTTTTAAAGTAATTGCGACAGCTCTGTCTTCAAATATGTTAAGTTTGTCCCTCGTAATTAATCCTAAAAGAAATCTTTTTTTGTTATTTTATATTTTCTCAGTGGTTCTAATTCAAAATCGGTTTCATTTTTGAAATCTAATGTTTTTAAAATTAAAAGGCTTTATAATAAGTGAAAAATTATTTAAAATATTATCTATTTCGTTTTTCATTAATTAAAATAAAACAACATGTCGAATGGAATTTAAGTTTAAAATATGTATATTGCGTAAGAGTTACATTTTAGATAAGACTTCGTATTCTGCGGCCTAGAATTACTTAAGAGCTATTCTAAAAATTTCGTTTTTTAATAACAAAGCTAATACAATTTATTTAATAAAACATAGATGTTACAATGTTTAATTGTTTTTCTGTTTTTATCATTTTTATCAGCGTTAAAAATATTAATTATAATAATTTAAATAGACATTTGACATAAACAACTTAATTTTTATCCCAAAACATGTTGTTTTATTTTAATGAATGAAAAACGAAATAGATATTTTAAATAATTTTTAACTTATCATAAACCCTTTTAATTTCAAAAGCTTTAAATTTCAATAATTAAACCGATTTTGAATTAGAATCACCGAGAAAATATAAAATAACAAACAAAAATTTAGTTTTCTTTTAGGATTAATTACGAGGGACAAACTTAACATATTTGAAGGTTCTCGTTCCCCAAAATAAAAATTAATTTATCTTGTATTCTAAGACATCACTTACTGATTGACGTCGACTTTCAGGACCACATTAATTAATGAATTAAAAGCAAAAAAATACTTTTTCTACAAACGTGTTAAAAATTCAATTTTTAACACTATCTAGATACCTTTAAAATGTTACTTTAAAGCACTAGTGCCTTAAAGTAACATTTTAAAGCACTAGTGTTAGAAGTTAAATATCATATTTTGAAAGGTAACGCAACGTTTATTTATTTACTAACATTTATATTAATTGTACAATTCAAACAATTTGAAAAACAAATTCCTTCCACAGTTCTAGCATTCTCCGTAGTTGAGGTGGATTGAACAGAAAAAACCGCATTCTCAGTAGACGTTGAGGCACGATGTGCTGCTCTTGTTTTCACTGTAAGTAGTTTTCTGGCAATGGCAATAGAGTTCTTATTTTTCAAGGAATTTTCTATGTATCCCTCAGCAACGGTAGAGGATTTCCACCCCCATGCCTCTTAATTGTCGTCAAATTTACTCCAGCATCGCCGAAGAACGGCGAAAACAATGCCCTGTATAGAGGATCGGATTTGGAAGCTGCAGAAATCTTGCTATAGCAGCAGGGATTTTTCGAAAAGGGTTAATTCCGACGGGACTTCTGGTACCTTTATCCTTCGCGTATTTTAAGATGTTCCGATGTCCTACGTTTGCTGGACGAAGAGCCATATACTTTCGATAATAATCCAAATACTTTTTTTTAACGATAGTAAAATTTCGTGGTACCTTGATTTTAGTATCTCGTATGTGAATCATCAATGAAGTGCCAAGTCGTCAAGAGTCAACTAAAAAAGCTCCTCCTGGCGACAGACACCAAAAATTCCCAAAATGGTAGCTACTTTCATCAGAAGGTATTCATCATTAGGTGCACAGTTCAGAAACTGGTCAGTTTGCGCTTTGCTCAGAATCTTTGATTTTTTGGGCTGGTATCCCTCTCGTTGACGCTTTAAATAAGCGATAAGCTTAAAAAATTTACTGATATCCACGTCATTGTTTATGCGTAGCATAGCTTTGATCATTGAATAAGTCGACCATAACGATGATGCTCTCCAAATCTTCCCTTTTTCCTCAAAATACGCAAGGAGTATATTTTCCAGCAACACCGTTCTCCTTACACCAATTCATAAACTTATTGTAGTCAATATTATATTGTATACGAGATTTCCTGGGCAGTAAATCCAGCGATGCTCTACTGGCCGCTTCATCTATTTCTTTAAATGGATCGATGCAACCAATACTTTCTCCTACATTTTCTTTCATTTCAAGTTAATTTTAAGTAAAAACTAAAACAAGCTTAAACTGACACGATATATCAAATTTGATGTAAACATGCCGTAACCAACCAGCATCAAAAACGGTTGTTAGAATTCATTAATATTAATGCCAACTTCAATAATTTTTATATATGATGCTATGTAAAACTATATCTGCCAATTTTTGAATAATTTAATTTTTAACTGCATTATTGCGTTCGTAGAAAAAATATTATATGATATTTGTGTTAAAAGTACGTTTTAATGTACTTATGTAAGTTTCACATTCGTGCTTTAAAATTGTACTTTTAACACTTATGTCATAAATAACTATTTTAATTTAAGAATAGATATTTAACCAAAATAAAAAGAATCAATTAAACTCACTTAAATATTCCATCGTTTCTTCATCTAAGACTTTTCTTAAAGACAATGAAGGAGCCATCTTTAACAATAACTGATGTTTAGAAAATTAAGTCCATAAAGTCCAATGTTTTTCTTTATAAAAGTTCACAACCCTTGAAAACCTTTTTGGCCGAGAATAATAATTAACAGAAAGTTCCATTAAATATTTTAAAAATCTTTAATTATTTTTCGTCTTATCTTTTTTTACCGAACAGTGTACACCTTACTAGGTGTTTATAAAAACTGACAACTGGTAGAGATGAAAATTCAGATAAATATTGCGGTGTCCTCGTATCTCCAGATTTCCTACTTAATTGCAGGAGGGGATATCTATTTCTGTTATCAAATAAATATATGTTTTGAGTGGGACTGTGAACTTGTTTGCATACAAAATGTTTCACGTGTATGTAGTAAAAGAATAAAATTTTGTAACAATGTAATTTTAAGATATTTCTGTAAAATCTGTTTTTTTTTCGAACGGTATAAAATTATAAAATGCCCTTTTACCTAGTTTGAATTAAATTTGGAAATACAAAAAATGTTACTCCATACATGGTATCTTCGTATACGGCCCATTTTGCATCGTTTTTTAGTACTTACCAAAAACAAACCTAAAATATATGCTAGGCACACACATTGAGGAAAAACTGTGCAGTCCTGGCCCTAAGGATTTCCGGAGCGTGTGTGCCGGAGGACGATTCTTGGGACTGTTTAGGCCGCCTGACCGGCCTGCGTCGTTTTTCTTCTGAGTATTTTCTCAGTGTGTGTGCCTGGCATTGGTAAAATTTGAAAACGAATCGTATATGTCTCGAATACATACAGGGTGATTTATTTTAAAGACCTTTAGTGGAAAAAAAAACAGAAATATTACATAAAATATCATATTTCTCCCCTCTCATCCCATCCCTTAAAGAGAAATCAAAAAAATGATTGCTTACTCTGATTAAATATATGTATACCAAATTTAAATTATTTATCTTATTTTGTTTGGAATGATGGGGCCTAAGAGGCAGACAGACCGACAAATAGAAACGAAAAACAATGTTCTGTGTAATCTAGGAAGTACTAGGATGTCCAGATGTAATACTCACTCTGACACCGGAAACGAAAGTTCTAAAACTTGTACCTTCAAACACGTCTAATGATTCAAGAAAGACAAAATGAACACTTTGAAAATAGTGATTAAAATATAGTTCTGTGTATCCTGTTCTTTATATATTTATATATTTGATAAGTTTTTTAAAGCATAACTCCATAACTGTAGATATTTTAAGAAATATATACTTTTTTGACGATGCAAAAAATGCCGTGTAAATCTTATAAAGATGGCAAAATGGCGTCCACATCTAGGGTTTTCCAAAGCTGCAACTTTAGCAGTGGGGTCATCCAGTAAAAATTCAAAATACTACACCATTTAAATATGTTTAGAAGTCATGCAGTTCTAAAGGTATGTACACACCAAAAAACAAACAAGAACAAACATTCGTTCTTGTTCACCTTGTTTGTATGCGTTCTTTGTTTATTGTTCGCGTATTTTTGTCTACATAGCGCAATCAAATATTTGTTCACTCTTGTTTGACCAGTTGGAAAAGATATGGATGACGACGAACAAAATTTATTTCTCTTTAAGGTATGTACACACCGAAAAAACAAACAAGAACAAACATTCGTTCTTGTTAACTTGTTTGTATGTGTTCTTTGTTTATTGTTCGCGTTATTTTGTCTACATAGCGCAATTGAATATTTATTCACTCTCGTTTGACCATTTGGAAAAGTTATGGATGACGACGAACAAAATTTATTTCTCTTTAGGTATGTACACACCGAAAAAACAAACAAAAACAACACAAAAACAACACTCGTTCTTGTTCACTTTCTTTGTATGTTTTTTGTTTATTGTTCGCTTTTTCTGTCTACATAGCGCAACCAAATGTGTGTTGACTCTTGTTCGACTAGTTGGAATAGTTATGGATGACCATAAAAACAAAAATTCTCTTTGATGTACCGACGTCCACTGGAACATGTGCGAACAAGAACAAACAAACGTTTGTTCGCCGTTTTAACTGTCTACACTGAAGAAAAACGTTTGTTCGCTGATGTTTGTTCTTGTATGTTTTTTCGGTGTGTACATACCTTTTGATGTACTCGAACATGTATAAACAAGAACAAATGTTTGTTCGCGTTTTTACTATCTACACTAAAGAAAAACGTTTGTTCGCTGATGTTTGTTCTTGTATGTTTTTTCGGTGTGTACATACCTGTAGGTATGTACACACCGAAAAAACAAACAAAAAAAAACATTCGTTATTGTTCACTTTCTTTGTATGTGTTTTTGTTTATTGTTCGCTTTTTCTGTCTACATAGCGCAACCAAATGTTTGTTAACTATTGTTCGACTAGTTGGAATAGTCATGGATGACCATAAAAATAAAAATTCTCTTTGATGTACCGACGTCTACTAGAACATGTGTGAACAAGAACAAACAAACGTTTGTTCGCCGTTTTAACTGTCTACACTGAAGAAAAACGTTTGTTTGCCGATGTTTGTTCTTGTTTGTTTTTTCGGTGTGTACATACCTTTTGATTTACCGACGTCTACTCGAACATGTATGAACAAGAACAAACAAACATTTGTTCGCGTTTTTACTGTCTACACTAAATAAAACGTTTGTTGGCTGATGTTTGTTCTTGTTTGTTTTTTTTTGGTACCTTAAAACTCAATTATTGAACATATATCTTATAACCGAACTACTAACCATTATTATTGCCACGTGATTTACCATTTACTAAAAAAAATTAAAAAAGTGCAAGAAAAAATATAATTAGGTAATATTGGACCATTTTAATTTGAGAATGATGTAATCAAACACAAATTAAAAAAAAGGTTCTCTACTGGTCATTTGCGTTTATAGCCATGATTACTGACTTTTTGGACTAATGCGATACCCATATTTGGTTCAGTTTCTACTTTTGTCACTCTAAAATTAAAATAGCCCAGTTTTGGTTCATCTTTCTAATTACGTCTGCTAAAATTTAACCAAACTTGAGTAAAACTAAGGCAATTAGATAAATTATATTTTACTCAGTTGATACATAGATTATATGGCATTAAAATTTTACCCTTAATTAAAATCGACCGGTGCTAAGCAAACTCAACCTATTTCAAACTAGGTTTATATAAAGAAGGTCTATTTTTAGTACGTGTGTACGAAAATAAAGTATATTTATTAAAATCTGTTCTAAAACAAACTATTGTTCTTCATAAAATATAATCTCAAAATGTCGTGGAATTAAAATTTTGTATATTTCTACATTGAGATAGTACTTTTAGATAAGGAAGCTGGCGCGGCACCTGCATTTAATTTTTTTATTACAAATTAATTTTTACCGATGATACCAGCTCTAAAGTTGTAGTTTTTTTCTGGGCACCATTTTGACGAGTCAATAATATTAAAACAGGATTTTTTCTATCGCTTCGGTAAAATTCGATTTTTTTATGTGCTTATGCTCCACTGAAATTTATAAAAATATATTTAAATCACAACAAATAAACTAGCTGTTACACCATTTTTATAAAGTTGCTGATTTCTTAATGGATTTTGTGCTTTTCAAGATATTTTTTGGCCGGGTAAATAAAGAAATTTTTGGATCGGGTTATTTTAATTTTATAAAGTACCCATCCTATAATGTTTTCACAAAATTTTAATTAAAAAATAATAAATAGATTATACAATAAAAACGATGCCGTAGAGCCTAAAAAAATTCCCCCTCCATGGTCGCATCGATTTTTCAAAGGTCGATAATATGAAAAAGAATATTATAATCTGTAATTATTATCGTTGTATGTATCAGGTTTTTTATTTTGATTTTCAACAAAATGACGACCGATTAAAAATATATTCATTTTTTCGACCGTTGTTTTTTTGTTTAAAAAAAAAAAAAAGGCTTTGTACAACGATAACTACATTCATACAGATTTTTTTTCAGAATACCGGCTTTTGAAATATCGATGCGATCATGGAGGAGATTTTTTTAGGCTCTAAGGCATCGTTTAAATTGTTTACACTACTTAATATTTTTTAATACAAATTTGTAACATTATTGGAAATATACTTAATAAAATTTAAAAAATCAATCCAAAATTTCCCCTATTAACCCAGTCAAAAAATAATTTCAAAGTCACTCATTTTTTCGGCCATTACAGTGGCTATCCCCCTTATTGAATAGAATTGTTTCCTTCTTTATACAGCTGCCTTCAGGCGTCATTTTTCAGGACATTTAAGGGATGATACCATTGTTTAGCTTTGGACTAGCAACCATCATTCAAACATAAACAAAAACATCTCTCTACATGCACAACCAGGTTATAACGTAGTATGTAGAAAACCAACAGGTATAACCAATTTCAGTCAGTATTCCCACCTTTTCACAGAGAACATGGGTATGGTACGTTTTACAATAATTCGTTGATTTCTTGACCGAAATAAAATTTAAATTCCAACCCTTAGTGGAAAACCCAACCATAAATAGGTTGCCTGACAAATATCATTGTGTAGGCACCGCACCTTTTGAAAGGATACAGGTTCTGATTACCTACTAATATTAATAGCTTAGGTTAGCTATTTTGGATGCTCAATTACACACACGAAAATACCTTGACAAACTCCAAACGACTGATGAACCAAGATGAAAAGACTCTGCTTTATATTCAACACCTGCAATTTGCCTATAACCTACATAATATACCAAAAAGTAGGTACAATAATAAATAAAGAAAATTTTAAGTCCGGACCTACATGGGGGTACCCAAAGTATATTGAGTTTTACGACTAACAGTAGCAGGTAAAACGAGAAATCAACGAATTATCGTGGTACCTACTGTACATTCTGAGCGCAATTGACGGTAGATCCTTCTTAACCAGGGTCCCAAACTTGCGTCTTCTCTAGGGCTAATGTTTGCGCATATACCTATAGAGATAGCCTTGCCGCTTGACAGTGCGAACACATGTGCTAGAGAGGAAAAACCACAGTATCACTTTCTCTCGCTTCAACGTGCTGATTGGTTGGCAGACCAATCAGCACGCAGTGCGTGGTATATACCCCTTCCACTGACCAATCAGCACGGTAGGAGCAAGAGAAAAAGGTATAGTGGGATTCTTCTTTCTCTCTCACTTGTTCGCACTGCCGAGTGGTAGGGCTGCCTCTATAGATTTTATAAAACAAGTATTTTTATAGAATGTGTTTCTCGGCCCATATCAATAGTACAAACAGGACTTCAATTAAATTATTTTTGAAAGACCAGTTTAGTCCCCTCTCTGAGGTTTAAGCGATAAAAGGAATACAACAAATTTCACTGAGAGCCCTAAAAACTTCAAATGGAGCCTGTATTGGAGCGCCAAAAATCTAAATATCAAGCTGCCAAAAAAATATAGAAATATGATATCGCAAAAGATATAAAAAACTGCAGAATTAAAAAAGCAAAAAATCCCTAACTTGATTTTGTATGAAATACAATTTATTGAATGATACCTTAAAATGTATGAATTGATAAATAAATATTTGTCTTTGGAAAGCATAAAACATAATCAGAGTCTAAGGACATTTTTAGATAAAAATGCACTTTTGAAATCAGCAGCTATTTTTAATCGCAAAAGTGCGTTTTCAAAGAAGATGTGTAGTTTTATCTATTAAGGTTATATTTATAGTGATAGCCATAAAATTTATAACAAAAAAGGATACATTATAGTTTTGTATTGACTAACTTTTAAAAAGTTCCAAAAATCATTTTTTTAAATTTTACTTAATTGCTTTAAATATTGAGAGGATGACTTAAATTTTCATACAATAGAATTTTCTTTCAAATAATTTAATACCATGCCTACCTACTAATAACTTTTAAATACTTTTATAAAAAATAATAATAAAATCATTTGTGTCCGACCGAAAGTTCGGTTTCGGCCGAGTTTCGACCAAAAATCAAGTTTCGGCGGCAGTTAATTGGCCGAAACTTTTGCCGAAACCGAAACTGATTTCGAAAGTTGGCTTACACGCTCGCCTAACTTCGTTTCTCGCGGCAAGTGCACTGTTCGGATAGATAAAATTAAAATAAATAATTACAACAAAATTAATATACTGTGTTTTCATTTCATGTCCTAATTAATGCAGAATAATGGGTAAAATACACCAAATTTCAGTATTTTAAGGAATTTTATACTTGACCTCGTGAGTTTCGGTTTCGGTCGAAACTGAAGCCACGGCTGAATATTCGGTTTCGGCCGAAAAACCAGTTTTGGTCGGACTCTAAAAATCATATCTTTTTAAAAGTACACACATGCATCCATAGGCGTGCGCAGGGTAAAGCTGGTGTGGGTGCCAAGATAATAATAATAATAATAATAATGCGCAGACACCATCAAACAGACCAGGATACCATGGACGTCACCCCAATGAGGTCAGCCAGGAAAATGTCGATAACGAACTACTGGCTGACGTCGGGGAAGATGTTCCAGAGACTGAAGGCTTCTTATTGGCTATACAGGACCAGGTTATTCCGACGAAAAACTATATAAAGCATATCGTTAGAGACCCGTCTATAGAGAACGATCGATGCAGATATGGATGTCAAACATCGGAGACAATCCAGCATATACCGGGGGGTTGCCAAGCATCAAAGTATAAGAAAAGACACGATTCAGCAGCCAAGATACACCCATCAACAATTGGCAGAGAAGCTAAAGCTTTTACAGAATGAAAAATTGCCTTACTATAAGTATACTCCGGAACCTATTCTCGAAAACAATGAATTTAAATTGTACTGGGACAGAACTGTACTTACAGACCAAACTGTTGCTCACAATAGACCAGATATTGTATTGGTGGATAACGTTGGGAGGAAAACAACACTGATCTATGCCGCTATCTTGAACAACAACAACCTACGGGAGAAATACAATGAAAAGATTGCCAAATACAAAACCCTAGAAACACAAATAAAAAGACAGTGGGGAATGAATAACGTAAAAAACAATCCCCATAATTTTATCAACAACTGGCATTATACCAAAAACTTTTTTACAAAACATCAAGGGACTAGGCCTCGGTGAACATCTGTATAAGGCTATGCAAAAGGCAGTGCTACTTGCGACCGCTCGGACTGTCCGGAAATTTGTGGGGAATACAGCAGAACCTAAGAGAATCTAGAGTCCGAAAACATGGAAAGGGTTCCCACAGAGCTCAATCCTTTTGATATCTGATGATATCTGGGATGAGTGAATGTTCGGGAGTGCAAAGCCGTGTGGCTTGAAATCATAATAATAATAATAATAATAATGAAGTAAATAAAACCATTAATAACAATATATTGATATTAATACATTGTTATTAATAAAATTAATTAATAATAAATTAATAGGAATAAATTCTTAGGAATGTTTGGTAAATATTTTTGAAATAATAACAAACCGAGTACATTATATAATAATATTATTTATTATAAAATCATTCTTCTTTCACAAGGTACAATTTTTTTAAATTCGTTTATCCCAGTACTTATATCAATATTTGCGGCTAATTCCGGTTCCACAAATGGAACCAGGAGATTTTCTAAACGTTCTTGGCGTATTGTGGATCTTAATTTTGATTTTACCATACTCATTTTCGAGAAGGTGCGTTCGCGTGTAATTTTTAAATCGAACCTTATCAAATAATAATTTTCATATTTTAAATACAGTAATGTTTTTCAGACTAGTGGGGGTGCCACGGCACCCACGGCACCCACTGTGCGCACGCCTATGCATGCATCTTTATACTCAATCTTCGTTATTTATTTATCCACGACTTAAATAGTTAATTCTCTTGTGTCGAAATCACTTGAACACAAAAATATCCAAAAGTTATTCTAAAAAGCTTATTATCAATGCAAAAACTAGTTCATGTTAAAATGAATCGTACAAAATCAAAAAACTATAAGTTTGTTTATTCATCTTTTTTCCTAAATAATCTAGCAACAGCTTTAATTGTTTAAGTTATGTATAACTAAATAATAAGCGTAAAATGCAAAAAATTGTATCCTGGATACATACCTATATGTTACTAGATATGAGTGGCTTACTATTTTTAGCAAAACTTAAAAATTTATGGGATTACGTGGTACCAAATTCATTCAGAAAATTCGTTTATAAATACTGGACCAACTAATCTCTGTTTTCAATTGTAAAATCAAATAATAAAACACTCATTTTCTACTTTTAAATAATAATGATAGTTAGTAATGTACAGTAACGGCCATTATATCTTGGGCAATTCTTTTTCCCTTTCGTAAAATAGGCCTATGCCACAATATAAATACCTGTTGAAAAACCTAATAAAGAAACAGGTGTCCGTTGTCAGTGTCTAAAAATAGTTTTTAAAATGCCAAACTTGCGATCAAAAAGTATTAATTATTCATTATATTGAGCAGAGAGGTTGGCAAGAAAGGGATGTGGCAGAAGAGGTTAACATAACAAAGAGTACTATTCATTTTGTTAAAAAAAAATGGCCGGAAACACACTTCTTTGAGAGAAGAGTTGGAAGTGGTCGCACCAAACTATCGAATCAAAAACAAGACAATAATTTAGTTAATGTTTTAAGAAACCAACCATTTAAATCTGTAGTTACAGCAAAAACGGAAAGCAATTTCCCAGCATCGGCATCGGTTAGAACGGTAAGGCGAAGAATAAGGCAAATATCCGAATTGCGCTGCCACCCGGCAGCCTTAAAACCATTTTTAAAAATGCAAATAAAGAACAACGCATTGGATTTTTTGCTCTACAGTTTTACTTGAAACCTCTGATTTTTTGGGAAAATATAATATTTACCGATGAAAAAGTATCTTAGTCATGCTACAATGGGATACGTAAGGTATACAAGCCTCAAGAAACACGATTTGATGAAAAATATACCCAAAAGGACAGAAGTAGTGGGCGATTTTCGGTAAATGTTTGGGGATAGCTGAGTGCACAAGGACTTGGTGTATGTTATTTTATCGAAGGAAGGTTCAATGCAGAGGTATATATAGATCTACTACAGAATATCATGCATCCTTTTGTACTGGATCGATTTCCGGACAGAAATTTTATCTTTCAGCAAGATAAGTGTCCCGTTCATACGGTCCGGCAAGTCGATGAATGGATGAAAGAGCAGCGTATCAGGGTTTTACCGTGGCCCGCACGTAGTCCGAATTTAAATGTTATGTAAAATGTTTGTGGCTTATTAGTTAAAAAAATAAATAGGAAAATAAGTTTAGGCCGCAAATTTAAACGAACTTAAAGATAAAATTTTAGAGGCGTGGAATGAGTTACGAGGAAATCCGGACTACGCCCAGGCTTTGGTCCATTCGATGCCTGGAAGGCTAACCTCTGTCTTAGAAAAAAAAAACAAGGTCAAACTAAAATAATAAATTTGTTTAAAAGGATATTAAAGTTTGTTTGAATTTATTAAATTGTTAATTAATTTATTGATTTGTTAGTTTTTATAAAATATAAATATTTTCTTTTACCTTTTGCTTTATTTATAGTAATTAAAAGAAAAACAAGGTAAAAAAGAGCGATTTACAAAAATTGGCAGAAAAGTCAAAATTTGACAAATTTTGTGCCCAAGATTTAATGGCCGTCAATGTACAATACAATGAAGGAAAGTGGTACTTCTTCCGCGGGTTATTTGATTCCTAACGCGAAATAGAGGGCATTAAAAAACCAAAAAGAAAAAGGCACTTTACTTCTGAGAAATGTAAATGATTTTTTTCTACTAACTTTAGTTGCATTTTTTTTCCTAACACATAAGTTTTAATGTTTTAAAGTAATTTTGTTTTCCATCCTCCAAATAGTTCGAAAGAATCGAAAAAAAGCAACGTAGTCCTTAGGCCGTGCGCTGAAATTAGAAAGAAGGATATCAATTATAAAAACTTGCGCACTTATAATGTTTTGTCCTTTATATTTAGAATGTTGCAGTTCAATAAGGAATGCATAAAATAATTGGACTATTTTTTAAAACTTTCGATGCTTTCGATTAGTTTAAGTGTTACGATGTTGTGATTTTAAGCATCATTTTGACATCCAATCATTGAGTTCTTAATATTATTCGCAGTTAATGCGCTGTTATTTCCTCTTGTTAAGTTAACATTTGGAAGAAATGAGCCAGCCCTGATATTGACGATGATGTTCCCGAAAACATTTTGAAACAAGGCCAAGAAAGTTCCATTTAATCCTTTACCAGTAAAATCCTGACAATGAAATGAAAACAAACAAAGAAAAATAACGAAAGACTCGGTGCTTGTGTACTTCTCTTACCGAGCGCGAGCTAAAACTTGAAACCCTTCATCACTTTGGTGAGATTGTCTTACGGATTGGGCCAATAATATTTTTTTATTTTCCTTCCTGAAAAAACGTAAATTATTTTTCTTTCTAGGAAGGAAAACTGGTACTTTTCTCATCCAAACAAGGAGAGCAAATTTTTAAAGTCAATCCCAGTAAAACACTATTTTTCCTATGCTACTTGATTAAAAATAAGGCGATTTGTGTGATCCAGGGCATTACTGATTAAAAAGAAATGGGTTGATCCGTCAAAAGATTGTATTTAAAGTGTCATTTCCTTTTTAAATAATAAAATAAGACCAATGGGACAGTTTTCGTAATATCCAGGGCTCAATACCAATTACCCTGATAATATTATAGAAGGGCAATCAAGATCATAGGCCCATGGAGCTTCTCGATTAGGTGCTTAATATTTATCACTTTATTTTGCCTAGGTTCGGTCCCACCTTAGGTTTGCTTTGGGATGTTCGCCCCAGATTTTTGGATTAAAATAAATTTTAAGAATCATGCTTAATAAATCAAAAAGGAAATATTGTAGAGGCTTAATCAGAGAACTTTAAATCAGGCCATTCCCGTACCTTTACATGTTGGAAGCACGAATTCACTACCTATAACTGACACACATGCATAATAATATAACCACCTTTCTGAAACCATTCGTTAGCATTATAAGAGAAGAATTAAAGTTTTTTCAGAAAATGT
This sequence comes from Listronotus oregonensis, assembly GCA_019359885.1. Classification (NCBI taxonomy): domain Eukaryota; kingdom Metazoa; phylum Arthropoda; class Insecta; order Coleoptera; family Curculionidae; genus Listronotus; species Listronotus oregonensis. The sequence continues at coordinate 30,109 of JAHBCN010005907.1, read as the reverse complement.
TTACAACATCCACGATTTCTTTTTGAATGAAGTGTTTTCATTTTTTTATAAGAAGATAAATCTTGTTATACAATTTGGGTTTTCTTTGTGACATGTTTAAGATCTTTTAGTAGAGATCTCTAATCAAGATTTAATAATTAAAAAATAAAACATTTACTAAATTGAAAAAATATAAATGTTTAGGGAGTATTTGATACGGATACATGTGTAAATCAATACGTACTTGCAAAAATATCCTTCAAGGAAACTGGCATCCTGAATTATTTAGTGCAATAACCGAACCAAAATAGAAAAATTATTATGTCTATTTTTCACTGCTCTATATAATTGACAACATGACAACCAAATCTGATCCTAGTGAAATTGCGTATCTCTTTAAAACAAGATAAATAAATAATGTTTAGGGTATTTTATCTAACATACGGCAGATAGTAATTATTGATAATGTTAATACATATAATGATTTTAAGGTATTGAACTAATATGCTTAATACTGACAATTGTTTATTTACTACTTTGCTATTTGTTTTGTTTTATTTTTAACGAGAGTACCTGAAGGACAAAGTTTAAATCATGGTATCACTGCATGATACATAACTCAATGGTTCTGAAATATCACGCATTGTAGTGGTGCATTTAAAATCGCACTGCTAGCAATTGTTTTTGTAAAAAATAAAAGGCAAGACCGCAAATGAAAACAAAGACAAACACACAGTCCTACTATTTACTTTTTTAATCTGTTGAACAAGACAAACTTGTATTTTTGACGATCTTTGCAAACTAAAGCATTTAATCGGTGGAAATCTTATTTAGTTAGGTAGAATATAGATTCTGTACCATTTAAAAGCTTGATTTTTAATTTCCATTTAGTCGAAAAATCATGAAAAAATTGTTTTTTGTCTCCCCGAAATAATAAATCGCTCATTAATATTACACTTAAAATTAGTTTTCTGCTTATGATATAATTTAATAATTTACTGCAATTTTTCAACCCTTAAAAACCACCCCTTATCTTGAGATCAATGAAAACAATATTTTTTAACAGCTTTAAACGATTTATTTGTGTATAAAAATCGTTTTGACTAAATACGTTGGTTGAGTAGTGTTTTGGGAAGATGCCTAATGCCTATGAAAACAAACGTGGCTCGCAACAAAAATTATTTCTATCTTTCTTAAACCAATGCAAATAGCATCTTTCGTCCTTTTTGAGTGACGACTGATGCCAAGTGATTCCGAAAAAAGCGTGATCGATTGGTGCTGCCCCAATAAAATTTACGGCGTTTGTGCAAACAACGGCCGAATTTAAGTGGTGGCCTGGGTTTTAAAATTTTTAATAAAGACATAAAATAGAATCGGGTTTTTGTCGCTACACGCTGCGTTGTCAGATCTAAAGAAATTTCTTACCCTTTACGGGATGTTAACCATGTATAATTATTGTGTGCTTAGATACATTTTTTATTTAATTATTTTTAGTTTGAAAAGAAAATAAAAGACTGATAAATTTAAAAGCTATTTTTTAATTATGCTTACCGTTGATTGGGTTCAGCTCTAGGTACAGGGTGACCCGCCTAAAAGTCCACTCCCTTTAACTTTTTGATTTAATAGCTATGTGCCTATATTTTTAAAAAAAATATTAAGATGAAAGATTTAACTTACCTTAACGGTACAGCACAGTGTCTCCAAAAGTAATTTTTTGAGCTGTTGGTTTAGTGGAATAAAGAATAAAAGGATAATTACTAGTTTCCTTGTGTATCTTTTTATTTTTTGGGACCTATTTATTAGGCCATTTATTGAGGCTACAATTTTTAGCCCAATAGTCGCAAAAAATAAAAAGGTTCACAAAGAAACTAGTCCTTTATTCTCACTAAACCAACACTCCAAAATTTAAAAGTGCATAGGATGCTAACGCCAACATCATTTACCTAGTTCTTTCTATAAATCAAATTTTGTTTTAGAAAACATATTTATTAAAACAATTGAAATTTATAAATACCGAAAACTTTATTCTTTATTAAAAATAGTTTCTCTACACAACTCTATACAAAACATATAAATATGTAATAAAAATACCTAATAATAAAACCCCAAATAAATATAACATGACAAAACTAAATTTAAATAAATATAATTATAATATAGTATTGAAGTGAAATAAGTATTTAAAATAAAAAATACATGCTATTTCGATTTATTTAATATTTCTATTTGTTTTATGAATCTGGGAAATTAATTTTTCTGTTAGTTTTTGGCCCTCATCTAACAAAAAAAAATGGTCATAAGTCTGAATATTATTTGCTTATTAAAATTGAATTAATAATTTTAAAATTTACATAGGCTTTTAAACTGTTTTGTTTTATACAGGATTACAGGATGATACAAATTCGTGTCGAAGTATGGGGATCTCGGTAACCACAAGAGATACAGGGTCGGTTAAGTAAATGGGGGCAAAGTTGCGCAAATTTATGACCAATAAAATGCCTCTCTGAAATTTGAAAAGTACACTTCGAGAATTAACCGGACGAAACAGAAATTTTGTAAAATCGTTTTATTTTTTCCTGTGCTTATTTCAAGACATATTTAAAATTAAATGTTTTTTTTTATAAAAACTTTTTCCCCCCTTCAAGTTAGTATTATCAAATTTAAAATCTGACGTTTCGTCTTTGAGCGTAATAAAAACAAAAAACGTGTAATTTTAAATCTAATAAAAAAACAAAATCTTATAAAAAGAATGTTTTAACAAAATCCGAAACGGGCTTTTTCTTTTAAGTTACAAATAAAAGCATGGGTGTTTTTAAAAGCTCAAAACACCCTGTATCTCAAAAAGTAATCGCGTGCATGTGTGGTAATTTAAGAAGTTAAAATATTAATTTTTCTATGGGGCTTTTAGTAGGTTTTACTGCCTAATTTTTTTGTTTTTGCTAAACTTTCAATTTTTCATCGTAATGCTCGAAACAATTTTATTTTAATACAAATATCAACAATATACAATTTGTGATTCTTGCATGAATTTTACCAATTACCGTAAACGCCTTATATTCAATAATAATTGTTCCCCAATTGTACTTTTTATCCCAAATTCACATTTATGTTTATCAAAAATTGCATTAAAATGTTTAAGCATAAACATTGTGACATTGCTCATAATTTCACTTGATCTTTTTAGATAATCAATGGAATCTTTAGTTCCATAGTTTTTTGCCAGTGAAAGAATTTCATGAGAATGAACAAGGGGTTCAGTTTCACAACATCTGACAACGTCGGCTTTTCGTTCGTAGGTTACGTTTACGAGGCATACGCGTTGGTTTATAAAAAATTTACAGAAATCTTTTTTATATTTCATTAAATAAATCAATTAATCATTATTTAGTTTATGTTTTCCTAAACAGATGGCCGCTGCTAGCGCTCGAAGCGACTAAAACATTTGTCGGTCTTTTTACTTCCCATAAGCTTATGTATCTTCCCCAAAACACTACTCAATCAACGCTAAATATAAAAAATGTATTTATTTATTTATTCTAACATTTCCACCCTTAAAAACCACCTGGAATCAATATAAAAAAATGTTCAGCAGCTTTAATCATTTTGTTCATGCATTTATAACTAAAAATTTTATTGTCTGATTATAAAAAAATATTGTAAAATTTCAACTCTTTAAAACTACCCTTTATCATAAAATTATTTTAAAAAATATTTTTCAGCGGCTTTAATAGATTTAATTAACTGCAATATATGAATTAACAAAAACTGCTATTTATTTTTTGTCAAATGTAATGAATACAAATTTTCAAAGCCTAATTAATAAAAATTTTAAAACTATTCTTCATTAGAACTTCATCAGAATCAACCTCTTTTTCATGGTCATTTGTTACCGCTGCATGTTCCACATGTTGCATTACAAAATAGTCATTACTTACCAACCCATATCTGGGTCTGTAAGCAAATCCTCATAATATGTTCATGTAGTGCACCAACTGTTGAAACAAAAAAATGCGATTGTTTTTTTTTAACGATAACCCCGTTAATTTTAATGTTATCGGGTCCATTTTAAAGGCAATTTCAAGGGCTATAAGATCAGATGATCCTCAATATAAAATTGAAACTTCTAACGATGATATCTCGGTTGTTTTTTTGTCCTACAGAAATAAGGAAAAAACAAAATGTATGTTTAAAAAAAACCCTAAATATTTGTTTTCTGTCATTTCTTACGCAAATCTAGTAGTTTTAGAGTTATTATAAAAATTAGATACATTTACAAAGAAATTTGAAAAAAATATATTTTTGAAAAATTGCACTTAAAAAAAAGCATTCTAAGCCGGTCAAACTTCTTGAGCTCATTACCCACACTTAAATAAAGTAAATACTGGTAAAAGATTTTTAAAAAATCCATCTCTATCATAGGGTTTCGTATAATTAATTAAAAAACGTATTAAGAGTGCGTTTTCTTTGGTGCGTTTAGGAAAAACAAAAATTGTTTAAAAGAATTTATGTTTAATGAAATTTGAAAGGTATAAGTATGTGCTTAAACTCTGTAACGAAAAAAAATACGTGCTTTTATACCAAAAATTTCACAAAATCTAAAGTGGAACTTCTCAGTGCGACCCTAAATGTATAAATGACTACTAATTTATTATTTTAAGATTAATAACAAAAATAGTAAAAATATCACCATATTATGTAAAAAACACAATGCAAAAGCTGTTATTAAAAATATAATTTTAATACATATTATGTAGCATAAATCAATATTAAATACATGTATAATGTCGCATATTACATTAAATATATTATCACCCAATTAAAAAAGTATTCTGATTAGTTTGCCTAATCAAAAAACACAGAGTATCTAACTAATAAAAAAGAACAAGAGAACTTAACTAAAAACTATAAAAGGGCACCTACACAATGTCAATGTGCACATTGACCTCTAAAAATATCATATATAGAAAAATGTCCGCAAGGGCCTAAAAATGGCCCTCAAGAGCCCGGAAATCAGTTTTTTAAGTGTTTTGGCCGATATCTCCCAAAATATTACACTTTCGCAATTCGTGTTTAGACAAAAATAAAGAGCAGCAAAAATGATTTCCATCACTTTGTCAAAAATTAGATGGTTCTTAAGGTAACCGGCCATTAACGCGCCGCGTATTTTTTGCACCTGCCCCGCTTCTCGACAGGCGCTCTAAGCTACTTACACTTTTAAGCGGGCGGACAAATTTTTAATTTACTCACGTAAAAATGCATATTTTTTTTGTTCCTCTAGAATATTAAAACTCAAGCCAAAATTAGTTTAGGCTCGATATTTTAACCCTCCTATCAATCTGTTCATATTTTTTCATAAACTTTTGCAAATCCTTTTGGATAATGGAGCTTTAAAAGGTGTTGAATACATTCCAAAATATTTAATAAATATTTTTTGTGTATTTTTATAAACAGTGTGTTTTTCTTAGGGCGGTTTTTTTTTTGGATTTCCTGAGTTTTCAAAAATGCTCGAATCTATCGGGAATTAATAGATAATCAAGGACCTTATTGGCTTTCAATGCACATCATTCAAAAGCTTAGATCCCTTCTCGACGACACTCGACTTTTTTTCCAAATTTTTTAATTTTTAGGAAAATCGAGCAAATTCTTACCCCAATGAAAACTCAAATTTTTTTATGATTACTTTCTCTTCGTGCTTATATTTTTACGTTCATCGCTGTAATAATTTCGTAAATAGGAAGAAAAGTGATGGCGCCATCTACAATTGGTCTTTGCAGTTTCAAACATGTAGATCAGTGTATCTCCAGACTCCAGAATTTGCTAAGAAAGTGCCATATTTTTAGATTCCAAACACTGATTATTTTTGCAACCCCTTTTTTGCAAGAAGTATTAGGGTAGCAAAAATCATAGAAACCATTTTTGTAGGTACTGAACTGCTCTTCATTCCCGTCCAAACCCAAATCTCTAAGTGTCATATTTCGGCGGATTTCGACCAAAAACGGATTTTCGTACTCTTGACGACCATTTTCATGCCCTTGCGGACATTTTTCTATCTATGATATTCAAAAAGGTCAATGTACACATTGATACCTGTAAGTTAAAAAAAAATGTAAGGGCCCAACCTGATCTTCAGGTTTGGGGTTTTTCCGGCCTTCATTTACTGAACTATTGGAAGAAACAGCCTACCATATCCTGTGCGAATGTGCAGCGTCAAATCACCAAAAACAGGCATTATTTGGGCAACCGAAAATGAGCCCACAGAAATATATCAACCAACCAGTCTCGGGGTTATACAGACATGAAACTGGTATAAAAGAAAATGGGAGATTACGCATAAAAGGCCAGGAGGCTGCGCTGCCCCGGTAGTAATCAAGACGGCTCCCAGGGAAAAAAACTAATAACTAATTAATATTTCAAAGTACCGCTCTGCGTGCTGATTGGTGGGCGGGGTATATATCCGGTATCCGGCCAAAATTGGTATCCGTTGCAACACGATAGTCATACAAGCATTTTAGATTTATTTTTATTTAAAATTTCTGCCCATTCAGTTTGTAGGGTTTTTTCCATGTTTTTATCTTACGTGGAATTATTTTTTTAAACCCCAACAATTATTTAATTGTGGTTTTGGAAAGATAAATAACAAAATATGTATGTACATATCACGTTTTATAGGCATGCTAAAAATATACACGCCTTGAAAATGATAATTAAATGTTTAAAATAAAACTTTTTGTTTACAAATTTACCACCTATGGAAATTCTATGTGTGTTTATGGTTTCTGGTAAAAAATAAGGACTTATGCAATATTAGGGAAGTTGACGAGTAAGCAATCTAAATATGTATGGTAATTGAAGCTTAAAAACTGTTGATAAAAATAAAATTGGAAACCTTGTTTTCTACTATGAATCTAAACAAGAGCCAAACTTTTCTCCACTTAATTTATTATAAAATTTGCAGAGTTCAATTTTTACTTAAATAAATGATTTTTAAATTTCGTTTCCCACGAAAACCTTAAAGGTGACCAACCTAATAAATTTATATTTACTTTTAACTAATTTCATTCTTCCTTTATTTTGAAGATAATTTCATAATATACAGGGTGGCGTAACGAAAACAGAAGCTATATATTCTCATCTTTCTTCCTGCAACCCTTTAGAGGAGGGTGGCACAAGCCCCAAAATTTAAGTTAATAGTTAAGGTTAAGTTAATACTACTTAACTTGGACAAGTCATATTAAATATCTACAAAAACATTACAAAAGTATATAATACCTAACCAAATGTAACTTAAGCTAATATACATAATATAACAATTTGATAATAATTAAATAAGATGTAAACAAGTAAAGTTAATATTAATTCTATGTTAATAATAATTAGTGATTTGTTAAATTAATCCAACGGTAAATCTACATTCCCTGTAACAAACACAAATATCCCTTTTAAACCCCCATTAGGAGCTTTGCTTTGCCTGATCGTATGTGGAGTAGAGTTATAAAATATTCACAATTCACAGCTGCCTAGCTTAAAGATCTTTTAAAAAATATTGACCTATATAAGTCGGAATTAAACCCATTTGTAATGACGTCACACGTTGTTTATCCTTGTTTAGTATATTCCAAACAACGGTGACAAAATTTTGAAAAAAATTGGTGTCCGATGGTTATTCGTTTTTTATCTTTTTGTTATGTGAAGTATAAGTCACTGTCAATCAAAAACATTGGAATGGCAACTTGTTGTTGAAAGTTATTTTGAAAAGTTTTAAATAATGCCGAGAAAAAAATATAATAAGTATAATGAACAATCGCAGCTGATAATTTTAAATATCTTGGCTTTTTTTAACTAAAAAAGGCACAAGTCCGAAACGGAATTGAACTTTAAATTGAGAATTTAACACAGCGAGCCGCAGATGCAACAAAATTGAGCCCAACAACGATCGCAAATATAAAAAAGAGTGGAATAGAAAAGAAAAAAATTAAAATAGCCATGTTTTGTATTTTGTTCCTAGAATCTAAGAAAAAACTTAAGAAAATAATTTGATTTAAAACAAAAGAAATATGACATAAAATTTACATTTTTTTAATTAATTCAATATTTATTACATTAATAACACAGGCCCACAAAAACAGGATTTTCTGGAGTATTTTTTCTGCTTAAACAGCAAATAATCGAGAAAAATATAAATCGAGACACAATTTATTTTATGTACGCCAAAAAAGAATTACATAACATGGGCAACAATAAGACAAAAGTTCAGGGAAGAAACTAAATATTTTGAGTTTTTCATCGATTCCTTAAGAATATCAAAAGTATAGGCTTCGAGTAAACAAAAAACAAATAATAGAAAATATTTTATGGACTTGCCATACATTGTTCATAAAAGAATCAATTTTTTAAGGGAGTATATCAAAAATAGAAATTTAGATCCCGAAGGTTTTACTCAAGTTTTTATTGACTAGACGTGGATCTTTAGCAAGGGATGTTTCTTTTTATTTATTATTTATGATTAATCATAATAATCATAATAATTGTTAATTGTTATTAAGTTTTTTAATAAATAAATACTACAAAAATATTTTTATATTTTTTTGAGACTAAAAGTGTATAGACAGACCAATGTAAAAAATTAAAATTGACTGCTAGATCATCATTTGTTAATTTCTGAACGCATAAAAAAACATAACAGACTATTAATTTCTAAACGCGATGTTCTTTCTTTCTTGACTTGTTTGGGGTTAAAACAACCCCATTGGCCTGTAATTTAATACGTTCCGCCAGGTCTCCCCTTTCCAGACTCTGCTTTCCGGGGCTTTGTAGTGGAATAATTGGATGCGGGCTCGAAGCCCCCAGAAATTCCCGAAAATTTTAAAAAATCAAAAGTTTTTCAATGTCAAATGTCATGAAAGGCACAAACAATGTTGTTCCGACCAGGAAGCTGCTACTGGTTTCACGCATAACCGGTTTCTGTCAGTACTGCTCCTTCCTGCTGAGCGCGCAACCATCTTCCGCCATTAGGAAAATACCTCGTGCGTGGGGCCCTCAGAAAGGAACAGGTATAGGAATCTTCGTTCACAGCGCTTAGCCCCAGAAGAAGGACTCCATCGTTTGGCTTGAGTTTCTCCTTGATCCCCGATGGAAAAAGCTGTTGATACAGCGCCTTTAGCCGCCTTCCCGGAAAAAACTATGTAGTTTTTTTATCGCGAGCACTTCACTGATCGAAGGTCAAAAAGGAACTGAACGCGATGTTAAATTTTCTTACCTAATATTGATTGACAAAAATATAATTATCTATTTAGGCCATACGTTTTTTCTCTCCTGAATGACGTACCTATAAATGGGTATAATAGGCTATTTGAGAATGCAAAAATAAAGTGTCAATTACTGTTATCAGTATAAATTTTGAGTTTAAAAATGATTATTTATTACCGTAAGTTAAAAATAATAATTTATTTATTTTAAAATCCGTAAATAAAAATGCATTTTTTAAACGTTTGTCACGTGACACAAAACGCTCCTGATTGGTCGAGTTTGTGATGACGTCACCTACTTGTAAACCTCGTTTGCCTACTAAACTGTTTTAATAAGATTTTCCTATATTATTAATTATTTTTGTGTGATTTATTTGCAATATTTTACAAATTCTGTCAGATACTTTTATCACGGAGAACGATTTTGTAAAAGCAGACAGCAGAAACCTGCCCAAAGTCGACGCAATCATGGTGGGATTATTTTTCAAAAATAATTTTGACTTTTATGCTTCGAAGCTTAAAAATGTGAAAACAGCAAAGTTAGTATAATAACACTTTAGTCTTAACTTAAAATGATATTATAAGAAAGTGAAATATGATGAATGATGAACTTCCACAGCATCAAGAACTTTTATAGGTTATAAATGTTAAGTTAAAACAAACAAGTTAGTTGGGATCTTTTAGTGTAATGCTTATTGAAATCGTAAGACTCTGTAGCTACAATTTCTAACTAATATTATGGAACACAGCGGTAATATTCGAAGTAAGTTGCAAGAGACATTCTGTTAAAATTATTAAAGGTATTATAACCTCAAATCAATAACGAAAATATTTACATTCTAAATGTAATTAATAATTACAAAATATAAATATTATGTTTACATCGAAATGGTCTTCACAGAAGAAAATATTTGTACCATTCGCTATGTCATTAGGATCCCTCCGAGAAAGTTGCAACCACTTTCGGCGCATATCGACATTCTTTGGAACACTTACAAATAGTTTTTCCGGAGTTTTTACGACGTATTGGTACATTTTGGAACAGCACACTATTTGTAACTCATTTTGTTACATAAATCACTGTAAATCCAATCGCAATTTCGTTTTTTATTTGCAACAAATGTATGTGGATGATATATGCCACAGATCAGAATACAGGCAAGTGACGTCACCGACCCCATTGCAGCGCCATATTGTCAAAGTAGCGTTTTGGCACTCTATTTAAATATTGAATTTTTAATTTGATATTTTTCAGCAAATATGTACTAGGAATAAAAAACAACCATTTTTTTCTATTATTTAAAAAAAGTTGTACCTTAAAAATAAGCTAGTTTACAACATGCTTCCGTGGACTATTTATCTTAAAATTTGATGTCACTTGATATTTTTCACTGAGAGGCTTTAGAGCCAATATATTTATTTATTTTAGTAGTAAATAATACGCACAATTTAAAAAGAAGTCAGATTTCGGAACTGCAAAAAGTAGCATTTATTTGGATCCGCTAACATGCGTATGTCATGAGGATGCTGAATGCGTACCATTTGCAAGGAAAACATGGATTTATTTTGCTTTAATTCAAGGTCTAATTCGCTTTATTTTAGTATCTTTACAGTTATAAAACACAAATGCATCTATAAAATTAACTCGCAATGTTGGAAGCTTATCAAAAACGACAACCTCAACAGTACAAAGTCCAGAAAGCTTATTTCTAATGGCCAGAATTCTCTAATTAATAAACAGCCATAAATATACGCTAGAAAAAATAAACAGATGCAGTGTGACAAATAGTTTTTAAAAATAATTATTTTTTTTGTTTAAATTTAAGTTAAAAAAAAACTTTTAAAAAATAAGTTAAACGGATTTTAAAATATTTACTAACAATTAAAAAGTATTAACATAGATGCCAATTAAAAATAATGATACTTTTTACAGCGATTACAAAAAATACGGTACAAAAACTAGGGATAGAACGATACCCATATTGGTATCGGTATATCGGCATATCGGAAATTTGTTGCCGATTACCCTCGTATCGTATCGGCAAGCTAATTGCCGATATAACGGCAAAAAATTTTGCCCTTCAGTGTATAAATATAATAAAAATAAATAATAAATGAAATACTTTATTAAACAAAATAAAAGTTTTTATTCTAAATGTAACATTTTTACTAAAAAAGTAAAACAAATCCTTACACTACTAACAAATATACCTAATGTAGCAGGTAGCAGGTACTAAATACAGTATATACCTAATACTTAAAATTTAATTTTTTGATATCATAATGCAAAAACACCAACATTTCAGACCTATCTGCATTTATTCTATTTCTTTTAGGCTCGTAAATATTACCTTATTCACTAAAAAGTTGTTCACTTGACGCACTGGCAGCAGGTGCTGAAAGTTAGACTAAAGTTGCGTTGTACAAACTGGGAAATTTCTTTTTTTCTGCCTCCCACCACTCGAAAGGAGATTTGGCTTTAAATAGAGTTGAAGATGCCAAATATAATATTATTTCATTTTTCCATCTTTGCTTCATGTATTTTGTAGTACTGATCTCGAAAGCCGAAGTTGAGGTAATGCTGTCAAAAGTTTTCCAAAATGTATTTTGTATAATGTGTAAATCGCTTAAGGATATATTATCTTCATTATCCGAAGATTCTGGATCCACTTCAGCTACTGTATATTTCCTTTTTATTATATTTTTAATACAAGATAATGTTTGTTCTCTAGTATCTTTTGGGAAAAAATGCATTTTAAATCTAGAATGTGGCAACATACAGATTTTCTCGTTGAAATAACATATCACCAAGTCTTCTCTCTAAACTTGTTAAAAGTTCGTTCTTTAATGTACCTACACCAGCAAAGTTTGGGGCTTTCCCGAAATCCGAAATGTCACTTACTACCAATTACAAACTTTTCCTTGCAACGGAATTAGGACTTCCGTGGTTTTCGCTTCGATCGTGTATAAATAGATGGCATTATGCTTGCCGACACGATATGTCGGTATATCGGCATCGGCCGATATATCGTATCGCAACAAAAAATGATATCGTTCTATCCCTAACAAAAACTATCTACAGGATCATCCAAGGAGGATCGAACTTAGCAATATTTGTGACTTTCCTCGTCATAAAAAAAATTAAAATAGCCATGTTATGTATTTTTTTTCCTGGGATCTGAGAGAATACTTAAGAAAATAATTTGATTTAAAACAAAAGAATTACGACATAAAATGTACGTGCTCTTAATTAATTCAATATTGTTTAAATTAATAATCTTATTTATCGGTTCGTTTTTAAAACGTCTATTTTTTTTCGATACGTTTCAATAAAAAGAATTTCGCATTTATTTTAATAACTACAAAATTAATTTTTACTACATAAAGGGTTTTCCAATAAGAACGATATGATTTTGTTATGATGTAGTAACCATGGTAATAAAGTTTTGCCTGTCACTAGTTGTCATTTATGTTCAGTAAACTCTAAAAATTTATTATAGCTAAATACTCGCTCCAAGAACGTCTGGTTATTGTCCAAAAATTTTACGAAAATGGTCGTGCTTTTGTGAACACTTTTCGTACACTTGTGGAAACTTTGGTCTAAATAATCGCCCTTCTGTGCTTCCATTCGTCGTATCGTTGGGAAATTTGAAAGTAATTTTACTTTTCACGATGTAAGAACTCCATTAAGACGCCGAAATGTCAGAACTGTTGAGAATCTTGCTGCTGTAAGAAATAGTGTTGCAAATTTATCAATTCCTCGTCGTGTTCTAGAGTTAGTACTCAAAAAAACAACAACTTGGCGTATTTTACAAAAAGATTTAAATTTATACCCGTATAGATTGTTTTATCCCAAGAATTTGCTGCTTGGAGTTTACAAGGACTTGAACGGGATCACAATTTTGCCGAAAAAATTATCTTTTCAGATGAAGCTCAATTTTGGTTAAGTCGATACATAAATAAGCAAAATTGCCGTTTCTGGTGTTAAAACAATTCACAACAGATTCACGAGAAGCCTTTGCATCCCCTACCTAAAGGTAACTGTATGGTGTAGTTTATGGCATAGTGGTATCGTTGGGCCATGTTTTTTCCAAAATGAGGTTGGAGATTCCGTTACAGTGAATGGTGAACGATATCGACAGATGTTGACAAATTTTTTAAGACCAAATTTGAATGCGCTTGATTTAGAAGATATGTGGTTCCAACATGTCACACTGCTCATGCAACTGTTGCCTGGCCACCAAGAAGCTGTTATTTGACTCCTTTAAATTACTTTTTTATTAAATCATGGTTTATGTTAAAGACCACAAACCCTTGATGCTTTGAGATTAAACATTTAACGCTGCATTCGTGAGATTACGCCCGATTTATTGCACAAAGTCTTCGAAAATTGAATTCGTCGAATTCACTCATAAATTCATTCAAATCATAAATGTTATACATTGTACTTCAAGATAATATAAAAAGTGTGGTTATATCTGAAATCATTTCTATATTATTTAATTTTAAAATCACATCGTTCTTATTGGAGAACCCTTCATTTTTGTTACCAATATTAAAAATAGTAATAAACGCTGCACTCTGACTATATGGACTATCTGTGTTTTGACATTTCAAGTATTTATGTTACCTTTTTCTATCTTGCTAATTTAAATCTGATTGTCACTAAAAATAAATAATAAGAAATCCTTTTTATCAAAACGTATCAAAAATAAAAAACAAGATAATGTATCTTTTTTTTTCTCATTTTAAATTATTTGCTAAAGTGTTCCTTAGGATTCTACGGGAAAAAAATACAAAAGATGCCATTTTTTTAAAACAGGAAGAAAAGCCACACATAATGCTCTTTTCAGTAATCGCGGATGGTCCTGTATGCTATGTTGATTTTAGATCAATTAGTTGTATACAATTTCAAAAAAATATATTTTGATATCATAGATGATAATCTAATTTATATATAATTTAAGCCTAAAAATTCAAGGAAATGCTCAATAATGTTACTAAAAACTAAAAAGGAAATAACTTACCTTTAATTGAAAGTTTAGAAAGACCATTCGTAAAAGGAGGTGGAATAACTTCGGGAATACTGTTAAAACCCCTCAGAGTCATCGTTCTTAACGTTTACACCGAAAACAACTAAATTATAAAAGCTTTACAGTTTTTTACTAGGTAAAGATTATTTTCTAATCAACTAGTTAATGTGTGCTTAATGTATTTTAATAGGAATACGTCAATAAAATTGACTAATATTGGAGGAAGAAAATGACTTCCATAGGTGCGGACTGTTAGAATATTAGAACAAGATGTCTTTCATAGGTACAAATAGTTTATTTTATCTGTACTACAGTGGCGGCCAAAACATATTTATCTTGTTTAATTTCATAGTTCACAAATAGAAGCCCGCGCAGCTGCGGCGGAAAGGTGGCTTAAAGCCTAAGTACTAATGTATTGTGAGAGTCTTAAGTAAAGCCAGAAGCATGTTATTAACACTGGACTTAAAATGAGGAAGTTTGGACGTAAAGGAAAGACTTCTGCAGGCAACAGGTTCGATAGTCTAGACAGCCTAGGAACGAAGACCCGATCAAAATGGGAAGCTTGAGGGGATGCATGGGAATAGTTGCCCTATTGGGAACTGCAAAGGAAATAAGAATACTGGCTAATTCTTGGAAAAAGTAACCAATACATATAAAAGATAAAAAAGTTTCCTACAGCTTGGTAAGCAACAGGAGAAAGCTCTCTTGTGAGAGTAGTCGTTAATTAGTCGAACTATTCTTCTTTGGATTGTATTGTACTGCAGTGAATGGGGTCGATTGACTTAATATAGCCCTACTCCCACTTCGACCTAGAAAATCTTTTATGGATACCCTACATTAGTTGTTCCCCGCAATGCCCAAACTTTTCGCGAAGTTGGAAATGTTACAGGGCAAGTTTGTTAATATCTTCGGGAGTCAAAAATGCTCCTTCTAGATATTTTAGCCTTTGGCGTGTTAATTCCATGCATTTGCATAGTAGCATAATATATGCGGTTTCGATCGATCTGCCACAAAGCCCACAGCGTTCATTGTCAGTCTTTCCCCTTTTTTTGAGGTAATACCTTAAAGGGCCGTGTCCTGTCAGGAAGATAGTGACCATCAGAAGTTCATTTTTTAGAAGCTCCAATAGCTTCTTAGTATAATTTGGCTATTGTGAGATGAATCTCTTCGACGGTCTTTGGCCTGGAGCGTCATTTCTGTGTCTTTTATTTGACCTCTTTTCACATTCTTTGAGTTTTTCCAATAGGTGACCTCTGGTTGTGCGGCTGAAAGATTCCAGTCTGTAAAACGGGGCCTGTGCACTCAATTTGGCTAGTTGGTCAGCAACTTCATTTCTCTCATGTCCTGGCACCCACATTAGAGTAACTCCGTTGTTTGTGGCCAGTTAATTAAAATATTGTCAGCATTCTCAGGCAAGCCTTGATTCAAAGCAGCATGAAACTAAAACCTTTAGGGCAGTCTGACTGCCCGATAGTATGTAAATATTTGCTCCTCGTAGGCCTTTTTTGGCACTTTCGGTTACACAAATGTTAATTGCATACATTCCAGCTTGGAAGATGGTGGAAGATTTTCCTATGGACTTTGCTAGTCTACATTTGGATCCGTACACTCCCGCCCCAAACTCCTTATTCTATCTCCATCAGCATCAGATCAGCGAGCCACGTTGTCACTTTAAAAGAGCGCCTTTCTTTGAATAATACCAAGAAACCTAAGTATTATGGCAGAGGCAATCAAATTTCCAGACATGGGAGCAGTAGTTCAGTGAGGGTCTAATTTGTAATACATACGAAGAAATATTTTTTTTCTTTTGAGAGTCTATAAAGACTTGATGTCTAAGTAAACCAAGTACCAAGTATTTTTCTAAATTAACGCCACCAGAAATAAACGGGGGTTGATGGTCACAAGAGTGACCATCTACAGTAACGGATATACGTCGACTAGAAATGAAATAGGAGAGCCCCAAGTACAAAGTTTAGGAAAAAGATTTCTTAAGAAGCACATCACACAAGGCCAGGTCAAAAGCCTTAAATAGATCGAGAACAGCGATCTGGAGAAACTTAAGAGCTTGTTATTGGCATATGAAACAAAAGTAGATTTATAGTGGATCTTTTGTGACATAATTCCTACTGTCTGCCAAGGATAAATTTGTGTTTCTCAAATAGATGGGCATCCCTTTTTGGGGATGGGTGACGCCTGGTTGCCATTGATTTATTAAAAAATCTACCTCGTCATACAAAAAATTCTATAAGGACAAGTTAGAATATGTTCAGACCAAATTTTTTTAACGATTGCTCGTATGTTATGCAACTCAGAAGATTAAGAAAAAAGAATGCCTTTGATCGGCTTAACATTAAATATTATTTCGAAAATTTTATGAGAAATAAAGCAATTGTGGGAAAAGGTAAATTAACAGGAGAATCAATAGTAGAATTGGCAGCAAATTGTTTACCAAATAGTCCCTCTGGCCCTTTGTCAAAAACATTAATCAGAACTTTTGCCCAAATTCTTTTCCACTCCTAATATTTAAAGATAAAATTGATTTTACACCTAAAGGTAAAGCCAAACAATTTGCTGCCAATTCTACCCTTGTTTCTCTAGTTTATAATCCTCTTCCAACAGTTGCCCTTGTTCCTCATTAAATGTCCGATATCATTTTTAAAGTCACAGTACATATTTCAATAAAAGTAAATTTTTAACACGCCTCTGAAACTATTGTTAAAATTTAACACATATTAGTTTAAGATAATGCGAAAAAATTAAACATTCGGCGATAACATAAAGAGGCCCTTACTCTCAGATATTATTATTTACAAAAATAAGAAAATGGTCAACAACGATTATTTTAATTGATAAAATGCTTGAGGATCCGTTACGAAGATTTTTTTTTTAAGACAAATAATTGTTTCTATAGAATTATAGGCGTCTTATCAATGTGATTTACATTAATTGTTGGATATTAAACGTCGAGTGTGGTCATTTAAAAATTTGAAATTGGACTAAGACCTCCTATAAATGATATGGTTAGTCATTAACTTCTTGATAAAAAAGAATTCTATACATATTTAAAGAGTAGCTGCGTTTAGACAACGTTTTCAATTGCAAGTCCGTAAATGAAAATTGAAATTTAAAATGGTTAATTATATTTTAGAAAATCTTGAAAATAGTTCAAATTTGTCATATCAATATAATTTGGAATCCAGAAATGTCTTCATATCACCTCACGCCTACACATTTGTGAAATTCATAATGTGCCAGATGTCTTTCCAGAAGAGCCAAACATAATTCAGCTTAAATTATTTGTTATTAGAAAATATGCGAAATCCCGATTGGTCAAAAATATTTTTAAAATAAATAAATTAAATAGGATATTTTTTACCAACTCTGATTTAGTTTGACCAAACAGAACTAAATTAATAGGCGGAGTAGGAGCCAGATATTATTTATAAACGGTGATTTTTTGTATCTCGTACTTTTGCTTTATATTCTTTCGATAAAGTATAAATTTAATTTAATTAGATTTTTCTTAAAATTTGGACATACAGAGTGCCACAGATTTGAGTGCATGCATGGGGATCTCGGAAACCGTCAGAGATACGAAGTCGGTTAAATTATGGCAGTGTGTGTATTTGCGTAACTAAACATGTCCACTTTAGAAAGTTGCAAAATTCCGAGTACTTCCGGAGATTTCCGGAAAAAACCGAAATTTGCTCATTTCGTTTTTATTTTTTTCTGACGTTATTTAAAGAGATATGGAAAAAAAAAGACACTTTCTCATGGCCACTTTTCAAGCTTTACAAAACAGCGTTAAGAGATTTTCCGACCGACGTTTCGTTTTCGTTAAACCATCATCAACTTTATTTTTTTAAATACGGACCTGGGTTTTTTATTTAATTTTTTTGAACCCCTTATTATCCCAATTACAAAAATGTATAAAACTTAGTATTTATTAACAAATATGGAACGCCCCTATAAGAAATGATGTGCGTTCCTTGTCCAACTCATTGTCTCTTATGGAAAATATGTTTATTTAACAGAAAAATATTAAGTGTTATACATCATTGTAATTGGGGTTATAACTGCTTCAAAAAAATGCAATAAACAATTGAGTGCCGTATTTAAAAAAAAAGAAGGTTGATGATGGTTTAACGAAAACGAAAGGTCGTACGGAAAATCTATCAACGCTGTTTTGTAGAGCTCAAAAAGTGGCCATGAGAAAGTATCTTTAGTTTTTCAATATCTCTTTAAATAACGTCAGAAAAGAATAAAAACGAAATCAGCAAATTTCGGTTTTTTCCGGATATCTCCGGAGGTACTCGGAATTTTGCAACTTTCTAAAGTGGACATGGTTAGTTACGCAAATACACAACTTTGCCATAATTTAACCGACTTCGTATCTCTTACGGTTTCCGAGATCCCCATGCATGCACTCGAATCTGTGGCACCCTGTATATTAAAATGATTCATCTAAAGTGGTAAAAAAAGCTGATTGCTTAACCGTTTTTAAAAAAATGTAACTTTTGTAGTTGTTTTCCCTATATCTCAGGACTTTAAAACCAATTCATTTAAATTTTTAACTCAGGCAGTTAACTGAGGGCGGCCATTTTGGTTTTGGTGTACATGCCAAAGTTTGCGATTGTGAGGATTTATAAAAACATTAATAACTTTAAAAGTATTTTTCTTACAATTAGTAAAATGAAACCAATACCATCTTTTTTTCACAGGACGAACTGAATGTAAAATTCAGCAAAATTTCACTTTTTGTATTTTTTTTTCAAGTAGAAGAAAGTATGATTTTTTTATTTGTTGGTGTATGTTGGTAGCCACAGTAATATTAATTGTAATATAACTCCCCTAACTTTGATTGTTGGTGTTAAAATCTCAAATTTGCGTAAATTCTAATTCTTATGTATATGTTTCTAGAAAAGTAAAAAAAATGATTTGTACCGAGAAAAAAGTATTAACAACTTAAAAATAACGAAAAATCTGTTTAGAGCGATATTTTTTGGCACACTAAAAATGCTGCTAAAGGTTTCATATTGCGCTTTCATACACAATGGGAACAATTACAGTAGTGTATTTCAAAGTTTTAATTTAATAGTTTATTATTAAAATATACGTATTTCTGCCTTCATATAAAGGAACAGTGCCAAAAGAACTGACTAATATAAGCGAGTTTTGTGATAAAAATCAAAAAATTTTTCTATATCTTTAGATGTCACAACTGTATGTAAGTACGGCTAGCAAGTTTCTGTTTAAATTTAATCAACAGTCCTATTGTCTCTTTAGGAACTTACAAAAAACAGTTAAAAAAAACTATGAGAAATAACTTTAGGACAAGCCCTTAATATATGTATCCAAATTTACTTCCTAGAAATTATCTATGTCAGCGTTTCTCAAACTTTTTCACATATGGAACCCTTTTTAAAAGGAAAAATAAACACGGAACCCTCTTTATCCTGCACAAATAAATATTTTTGCATTTTAAATTATAGGAATCGATAGACTCGTATTATTGTTATAATTTATTTTTTACAAATATATTAGTAATACACTTAAAAATATTTTATTAAAGAACCTAAAAGGAATTTGAACATGAAATAATAAAAGGGATATTTTCATACATAGATAAGGCTATCGATGCAAGGAATGAAACTATTTTCACTCTTCACACAATTTTTTTATCTTGGGACAGTCCACGAAGGCTGTGGCCGTACTGTACTGTGGCTGTCTGAAGTGTGGTAAGAGGGAGTTTACTTGCACGAGACTAAAATATTTGAAGATCTGGAAAAAAAGGGAAAACTTCTGCGTGAGGTAGGCAACGGAAGAAAGCTTTTCTGTAAGTGTGGGATCATTAATAAGACGAACAGCTCTTCTTTGAATGGAGTCAAGAATGCCTAAGTGTAGGAAGGGGTCACTTCCCAGGCATGAGAAAAACATAGATAATTTAGCAAAACATGAGTTTTGACGATAACATTTGATCAAATTCACGAGAAAAATTCAAATAGAGGATTTGCTTTTGATAGTCCGATTATTTACTAGCAAATTTCATTTTTTTTATACCAGTGTTCCCCTTAAGGCCAAAAGCATCTGGTAAATTTAGTGTGGATCTCATGTCTCACTTTTTAGATAAAAATTTTGAAAATCCAAGAGCTGCCACTGTGTCTTATTGATGAAAGTTGCAGTCTCATATCGGGCTCCGCGTCCAGCTTATTGCATGCGATATTTATTTTTCGGTAATACGTAAGTCGAAAATCCAGTCAGGATTCTGGACTCAGAGAATCTTTTTTTTTCGCGGAACCCTTGCCGAAGTCGTGCGGAAGCCCAAGGTTCCGCGGAACATACTTTGAGAAACGCTGATCTATGTAATAACTGTTTTAAATTTATTTATATGATAATTGAATGTGGACATCAAAAGGAATATACTGAACAACATAAGACTATTAAAGTGTTGGATGCTACTTTTTTAATTTTGGGTGTATCACCACAGATAAAATTTAGAGTGGAGAAAGTCAGGCGAAACAGAAGCAACCAGATCAATCATCCTCAAACCAATATGATGAACTGATCCAAAAATTAAAAGAAAAATGTGTTCTTGCTTTCAACTAAGGTAAAATTTAAATTATTAGTTTACTTCCTCAATCTTGGTCCAGGTCAAAAAATAACATCACAGTTTAACATGTCTGAGTATATTTTTCTATGAAAGACTGCTTCCCTAAACTAACCAAAACTAGTATAACTTGTTTAAGTTAAGTACAGAAGGCTACTATCAAACTAAACAGTTTGAATCTACAGAGTAAACATCAGGCATGTCCAAAGCATTTTTAGTGTGCCAAAAAATATTGCTTTTCGTCATTTTTAAGGTATTATAACATTTTTCTCGGTGCAACACATAACATTTTTTTAAATTTTCTAAAAACATATACATCAAAACTATAATTTGTGTAAATTTCAGATTTTTATCACCAACCGAATCAGAGTTGTTTAAGGTCCAATGTAACGATTTTTTAAAAAAGTATTTTTTTAAAAATTCGTGAAAAATAAAGAATACTTATATTTCAATTTATATTATTTGTGGTCAAGGGCGTCGAGAAGGGGAGGTAATGGGGTAATTACCCCCCCCCCCAAAACCCTACCTACCACGTCGTCGGCAAAAATATTCTCCCGAAGTCGAATGTGCAAACATTATAAATGTACATATTAGCATTAATAAATACTTTGATCATGATTTTGTTCAGAGTCGTTTTTTCCGATAATAAAATTACCCCTCCCAGGAAAAAATATTATCGACGCCCTTGTTTGTGGTTATACTGCCCACATATACTAACAAATAAAAAAAGAAATCAGACTATGTTTGACTTTGTAATGGAAAAAAAAATTACAAGTGGAATTTCGCTGGATTTTACATTCAATTTGTTCTGTGATTTTCACAAAGAAAAAAGAGAGATAGGTAAATAAATTAATAACTTTATTTCCTTCTAAGAAAAATACTTTTTGAGTTATGGATGTTCTTATGCAAACCCTTACTATCGCAAACTTTGGCGTGTGCACCAAAAGCCGCCATCAATAAAGTGCTTGAGTTAAAAAAAATTAAAAATTAGTTTTTATGTCTTAAGTTATGAGGGAAACAACCTTTATCATTTATTACAACCCTTATGTGCATAAGGTCAGTAAATGTAGGTTTTATCTGATCAAAAACCTTTAATCACAAATTTAAACTCACAGTCGTTTATCCCCCAAAAAAAAAGGAACGAATCGGTCAAAAATAATTCGAAAACAATTTGTTAGGCAAATTTAAAAAGCAGCCATTTTAAAGATAATATAAACTTAAACTTTGACTGCGATTTCTTAAGCCGGATGAAATTAAAGAGTAGTGAGAACACAGAGCACACAATACAAAATATTCTTTTACGTGTTTGGAAAATCTCACCTAAGGATATAATTTAAAAAAAAACAGTTTTAAAGATTCCCAGCTCTAACAGTTAACCAGAAATTTAATCTACTTTATGACATGATGTACAAATGTTAAATCAGATAATATTTACACGTTTTATGTTGGCGTCGGCTCCGGCTTAATAAATTACAAATTAACTGAAATAAACAACAAACCCAATAAACCTTTATGGGAAAATAATAAATACAAGATTATTACTTAACGCTTAGAAACTATAAAATAAAATTACCAAATTAAAGGAATAATATTGGGGTAAACTCTTTATTTACATTTATTACATAAAAAAAGTTACGTTAATTGGTTTGGAATTTGGAAAAGGTGTCATTTCTAACAGACTGTGTATGTGTGAGAGATGGGCGTTATTTAATGAGGTTTTTTAAAGGTAAATTGTAAAAAATAGATATACATTACTATAATCGGCGTTATTATGTGTTAAGTCCTATTCTGACAGATTCTAAATAAACGTTGAATTACATTTACATGTTTTTAAGGGGTTTAAATTAATTGAAATAAGGTCTCATACGTTAAACAGGTTTTTTAAGAAGTAAATCGTAAAAAATGATATTAAAAGAACGCGTTAGAAAGGCTATTTTTAATGAGCAATTTTTGACAGATTTAATATTTGACAGATGTGAATTATTCCTAACAATTATCATTTTTACGGTATAACAATGTAAACCCATCTATTATATAAAACTGTTATATTTTATATAAATAAATTATTTCTCCAGTCCGGCTTATTTTTACTAGTGTTAGTAATTTTTGTTACCTGTTCAATTCAGAAAAGGTTTCACTGCAATAAAACAAAGGTGGGTGTTTTAGGTGACAAAACATCAAAAATATTTTTTTCTCTTAATTTCTTAGAAAATACCGTTTTCAATTCCTAAATAAGGGTAGAAAACAACACTTTACCCTCCTAGGGAGGTAAAATTTTTCCTCTCTCCCTGTTCCAGCCGAGCATGCCAATTAATTTATGTCTTTTCAATGTCAATGTCTTAAGTAATTTCAAATCTTATGTTCAAAGATAATTTTTAAAAATTTGAATGAAAAGTAGCAGAAAAAAATTATATACATTCCTCTAAAGTAAAGTGCACGACTTCCCTTGTTAAATATGCACTTTATGCATTGCTTTATCAAATATTTAACCTTTTTACAAGTATTATATGTATCACATATATACATTTGACGTCACATTTGACGGTACATTTGACATTCCGCATATTTTTGGCAGACGTTACATTTTTGACGGGTAGACTTTTGGCTTGCGTCACATTTTTAACAGGTTTTGTAATAAAAGTGTAAATAGGCTAAAAAAGAATGCTTGACGGGATTAAAAATTTTCTTTACTAAACCAACCGTGAATAACCCCTTACATGACTTTTTATTCTTGACGAAACGTTGAATTTTTTCATGTTTCTTCAATTTTCTGTATACGCAATGCATAAAGTGGTATTCAAAAGGCTTAATTACGGGAAAACATGAATCATACAAAGAGAAATCTTTAGGCAAATTTTGTTGAACACAAAAAATAATTTTGTCGAAATGTTTAAAAAAATAACACTGGCGTGTCACATTAAAAAAACACAAAGTAATATCTGTACACCGCCACTGAGTAAATTACGAGTCAATTTTTTTACTGTTACTAGGAGACTATCAAATTAACCTCTGGCTAAAATCTCGTTCCATTACCTTTTAGCGCTCAAAAGTTATTACACTAAGACGATTTTTTTAACACCCTGTAACTTAGAAACCAATACTCGTAGAGCAAAACTTTGTATAAAAAAAATGTTATTTTTTACCAAGTTATCCACTGTTTAATTTATTCCAAACCTTTATGTTACACCCTGTGTAATATCAGTTCATGGCTTGCTTGATTTTTTTACACATTAAATCACCTGTCTATGTGTCACTAAATTAGTTTTACCATTAAAAATGCATTATTGAGAAATAATTATACGATAAGAATTTATTTAATAAACATAAATATATCATGCTTATATGTTCCTGTTTAATGATTCTTTTAATTAATCAATAAATCCATTAAAGCGCTTATTCATTTACTACTTATTTTATAGTCATCTTTTTATAGTTTTTCATCAAACAGATATGACTTTATTAAAAGATATTTTCATAGTTCCAAAAACTTTCCATAAATCGATAAAAACCAGCTCGTGTTTCACGGTTTACAAGACTTTTATGTAACTTTTAGAAAACATTTATTAAGATTATTTGCTAGAAAAGATAGCACAACATAGTTTTTATAAATATTTTTATAAAAAAACTTTTAGGAAAAAACGATATTTCAAAATAAATTAGTGTGTACTGTGTTTTTTTAGTTTAAAGTAAGGAAAATTTTTTTTTTTTTGCTTAGGTAATCTATATCCTTTTAAAAAAAGTGAAATTTCACACATTTACTTATTTATACATTTATTTAAAAAAATTTTTCGGAAAAAAAAAGGCCTTTAGGCTTTTTTTTAAAAAAAAAATTTAAAAGGTGTACTGCATTTTACTTTAGAGTAAGGGAAATTTTTTCCTTAAAAATAATCTATATCTATACACAGGGCTGTCAAAACTTAAGTCCCAAAATTTTACTTAAGTACTTTTTTGTCTTTCAAAGTATTTTACTTCAAGTACTTTTTTATTAGAGTATTGAACTTGTATTAATTAGTTTTTATGAAGTGCTTGAATTTTTACTTAATTTAAAGTATTACTTAAGTATTTTATTTAAGTTTAAGTATTACGATGTACTTGAGTAAAAAAAATTCTTTAAAAAGTCTTTAAGAAAGACAATCTTCAAGTAAATAAAAAAAGTACTTGAAGTAAAAACAATTATTTAAAATAAATAAAGTAATTTTCAAGTACTTTTATGTACTTCAAGTACTTTGTTTTACTTAAGTATTTGGTGTACTTCAAAGTACTTTGTTTTATTTCCAAGTCTTTGTTTTATTTCGTTACTTTGTTTTACCTCAAGTATTTTATTATTAATATTTTGGGTTTATGTACTTGGTTTACTTCAAGTAAAATCGGATGGTTTTAAAAATTTTTTTTTCTTGAAAATGCAATCATTTTAATGAATATTGGTTACTTGTACTTGAAGTAATTTTTAAAAAATCAAAAACTTGGTACTTGTACTTGAAGTTTATTTAAAGTACTTTGACAGCTCTGTATAAAATAAAAAAGAAAATGTCACCCACTCATTTATTCATACATTAAATTTAAAAAAAATTTTTTAGGAAGAAAAGCCTTCTTGGTTTTTAAATAAATTAGTGGTACTGTCCCTTTAAATTAAGGGAATTTTTTTTGTTAAGTAAACTATATTTATATAAAAAATTAAAATGTCCCATTCATTTATTTACATTTATTTAAAAATTTTCTGGAAAAAAAAAGCCGTCTTAGTGCTTTTTAAAATAAATTAGTATGAAATTGTGCATTTTACTTTAAAGTAAGAAAGAATTTCTTTTCGCTTAATTATCTATACCCATATATAAAAATAAAAAAGCAAAATTCACACATTCATTAATTCATACGTTCAGCATAATTTTTTTTTTTGAAAGAAAAGCCTTCTTAATGCTTTTTTAAAAAAAAATTATTGTGTACAGTGCATTTTTTTTTAAAGTAAATTTTTTGCGTAATTTATATCTATATATAAAAAAGCAAAATTCACCCATTCATTTATTTACATTCAGTTCAAAAAAACTTTCTGGATTTTAAAAAAGCCTTCTTAGTGCTTTTTAAAATAAATTAGTGTTACTGTGCATTTTACTTTAAAGCAAGGGATAATTTTTCCAAAATGTCACCCTTTTTATTTATTTAAATTCAGTTCTAAAAAATCAAAAAAAAAAAAGCCTTCTTAGTCTTTTTTAAAATAAATTAGTGTGTCTGTGCATTTTACTTTAAAGAAAAGGGTTTTTTTTGCTTAAGTAAGGTAATCTATATCTATAGATATATATAAAAAGCAAAAGGGCCCACATTATTTATTCATACATTCATTTTCTAAAAAAGGTTTTTAGTAAAAGTCTTTTTGGTGCATTTTTAAAAAATAAATTAGTGTGTACTGTGCATTTTACTTTAAAGTAAGGGATTTTTTTTGCTTAAGTAATCTATATCTATAAAAAAAAAAAAGCGAAAGGCGCACATTCATTTTTTATAGTGTGCAAAGTAATATTTTACGCAACGCGACCACCGTTGAACAACGACGCGAAGCAGAGTTCGGGCAAGAAATGGGTACGGAAAAATTACTTTTCATTTTTAGGAACAATATTTTTTTCCTACGGGCTTTGGATTACAACAAAATAAAACACAAAATTATATTGTTGACTTAAAGAAAAAACCTGAATCTTTTCAAAATCATCAAATACATTAAGGTTAATTTTAAAATTGCGAGCGTTGACGATGGCGTCAAACGTCAAACTTTGAGGGGGTCAAAACTGGATTATTTTGGGGTTTTTTCTGGATAAACAACTTTAATTAAAAAAGGCCCGGGGGTTTTTTGGTCAGATGAAACCTACATATCTGACCCTTTTCTTTTTAAGTTTTAAACGTAGTCGAAAAAAAAAATACATTTTTGGTATCATTTATCAGATTACAGTATGAGATTTTTTTTGTACAACTTTTTTTTTTGTTAAATTGGGGGGTTTGTTTTGGTTTAAGTCACACTGTTCTATTGGGAAAATAGTCAAAGCCCTTATTTCCCTTCCTTCTTTTTCTTTTTTACTATTGGGGTTTTTAAAAAAAAGCGCCCCAAATTCCCTTTTTGGAAACTAGTTTTTTAAATTTTGGGGCTTTTGGGGGATATGGTACATACACATTGAAAAAAAAGGTTCCCAAAAGTAGGTACCCAAACCCCAATATATTTTTTAAAAGCAATCAAATGGACTAATAAAAGGGAAGGGGAAAGGAGGGGGAAAAAGGGTTCGAACAGATAGAATAAATGACATTCGGGGAATTGCTTGAATCGAAAGGGGTGAAGATTTGTCTGAAACCGACTTGGAAAAAGTTAAATTCACAGCCCATTAAAAAGAGGTTAAAAAACAACGTGACTTTTAAATTTTGGGGGAAAACTTATTTTGGGGTTTAAACTGACAAATGGGTTTTTTGGATTTCTTTATAACAATTGTTTCGTTTATGGAACGAAGTCTTATTTTTAACAGGCAAATTAATGCCCCTGCTAAAATTCAGTCTAAATTAAAGGAGTTTTTTAAAAACCCCCAACAAAAAAAAACTGCAAATATACATGTTTTTTTTTGTCCCCCAGAAATGTATCCTTAAAAAACCCTATAAATTACTATTCCATATTCACGGATTCTTTTTTGCGGCATATTTACGGAACATATCCCCCCGACTGGGAAGCTTTTTTACTGTTTTGGTCTGTCTCACAGTATACCGTTTTGCTCGGGGCCTTATTTATGGATTATACCTCCCGACAGCAATAAAACTGGGATCGGTAGGTACAAAAGGGTCAGAACATTAGGGGGAACTTTAATACTATAAAGATTTATAATTTATTGTTTATTTGGGGGAAGTATAATCTTAAAATTACATTAAAAAATTTTTAAAATATGCAAAGTTTTAATAAATTTATAACGCATTATCTATACATAATTACATTTTTAATCTAAATATCTAAATCTAATTCTGTTTAAATATCAGAGTCATCATTGAGATTAATTACAATAGGATTTATGTTTTTTTTGGTAGAAATGTAAGTCCTCAATTTTTCTAATGTGCCGTAGTAATTTTTTTCCGCCTCAACTGGCATGTTAGTAATTACATTTTTTTTCAAATTTATAACACTGAAACTTAAATAGGTGTAACATTTTCTGCTCTGATTTTTGGGGTTTTACTTGGTTCCCAAACTCGGGGGGTTAAAATCATGACCCCGGGGAAGCTTTTAAACAGTATGCCCAGCCTGTTCAGCCAAATTACCCAAAAATATTGTTTTTTAATTGCATATGAATTTAAGATTTCCCCAAAAATGCGTTTTTTTTTAACTGAATTCAAAATAAATATCATTTTCTAACAAAAATTCCTGGATTTCAGTTTTTGGGGAAAGGGGAACTTTTGGGATTTGTGTAGCAGAATTTCCCCCTTGCTTATTTTTTGAAAAATTTTAAACTGTTGTTTGGAATATTTTTTAAAAAAAAATTTTGAAACCAGTTTTCAAAAGTTCTGCACTTGTATCCTCAAGGGGAAAACCCGGGGAGAATCCTTAATATACTTTGCGACAACAGCAGGGGGGTTTGGGGGAAATCCGTCTTCTGAACCAGCGTGTATTAGGGGAAAGCGTTTTCCTTTTTTTTAAGGTGCTTTCGTCTGACAGTTTTGACTGGGGAACAACCCATCCTTTTTGGTACTGTGTCGTGTGTATCGAACCATGTTTCATCAAGGTTAATTATGGATCTTTTTCTAACCTATATATTTTAATTTCTTGGGGAAAGGAATTAAATCTCCGAGTGCGTAATCTGTGCGATTCCATTACTACTTATCTTTTGTCTATATTGCGGTATTTAAATCCCATTTTACAAACAACTCTGGAAAGGGGGCGGGGAATTTTTTTTATTTGTTTTTCATCGTCTAGCTTCTTTTTTTTGTTTATCCAAGGTAGGAATAACTCCCCCTTTTTTAAAGACAATATTTTTTTTCCCTTTTATTGGGTCCTGATCACTATTGTCTATCGGTGAGATTGAAAATCACTACTTTTTTTTTTTTTTTTCAATTCTTCACTAATAATAATTAGTGATGGGGGAATTTTAATTAAAAATAATCGATAATCCGATTATTGAAATAATCGCTTTTCATGCGATTATTCAGATTTAATTTGAATTACGAAAATAACCCGATTCCACAGAATTTATTCCGCAAAAAAAAACATGTAATAACAAATAAAAAATTTAAAAATTTTTAAAAGTAAATATATATTTATGTAAATAAAAGGACAATTTTAAATTTAAAAAAGTAATTTTTACTTCTTTTTGGGGCGCTTATCACGGGGGCTGAAGCCTTTTTGTCGGACTCCCCTTGGGGTTTTTGAGTTATAACGCCTCACTTGAACCTAACCTCACACCTGCAAAAATCCCCCAAAAATTTCCTTTTCCCTTAAAAATTAAAACCCAAAATTGGGGAAATTTTATGGGAAAAGCTTATTTTTACAAAAAATTTTTTTACTTTTTAAAATTATTTTTAATAAAAAAGCACAACAAGCGCTTCCAAAAAAATTTTTTCTTTTATAAAAATCAACCCCAAAAATTCCTAGGTAGGTATTTTGGAAAAAATTTTTTGTTGGTACCCAGGGCCCCCGAAACAATTGTCCCCTTTAATTTTTTTAAATTTAAACCGAAATATTAAAATAATTCAAATTTATAAAGTGGCCATTCTTTTTCCCGGGTCCCTGGGGGACCAACATAAAAAAAATCTAAAATTCTAACCCCAAATTTTTTTTTATAATTTTAAAAAAAAAAAAATATTTTTGGAAAGTGCTATTTTTTTTTTTATTAAAAATATTTGTTAAAAAAAAGGGGGAAAATTTAAAATTTTTGTTATAAAAAAAAAAATTTTTTTTCGATAAAATCTTCCATTTTTAAAATTTTTTAGTTTTTTTAAGGAAAAGGAATTTTGGAAAGTTTTTTGGTTAGGTTATGGGGGGGTTTTAACCAAAAAAAGGCGGGGTACGAAAAAAACCTTTTGATTTGGGGAACAGCCCAAAAACCCGGTATATAAAATTTCCCCAAAAAAAAACGGCCGGGGGCCCAATTGAAAAAATTTGGAAATGGGGAAAAATTTCTTACTAAAATAATAATAGTAATAATAATATATATTATAAAGTGTCAAAAAAACCAGAATCCCCGTTTTCAAATTATTAAGGGGGCCCGGACTTTTAAAAAAAATGTATATAAATTTAGTGG
>JAHBCN010005906.1:53614-73485 GCA_019359885.1 Listronotus oregonensis | reverse complement strand
TTGGAAAATGCGGAGAATGATTTAAAAGCTCGCTTCGCACCTGATACCGTCAAACTAAAAATTTTTCCAACAAATTTATGGACTAATCTATTAAGTATAAATTGCATTACTAGTGACACTAACAAATACAATCAACAGAAATTTATAACAGGTCCGTATGATAAATGTCGCCATTTGTTATCGCTATTAGGTGGTTATTTTTCATTCTTCATTAAAGTAGTAAATGGGTTGTCATGGAAAAAGATTAAACTATGTTTGATTTTAATATGGAATGATGTATGGAATTTGGTATAGTAACTGTAACAGCTATTTATACCGCGTGGTGCGTCGCCGAGCGGACCATAGCAAATCCCATGTAAATTTTAAGGGTGTCAATTATTGGCTTCTCTGTACATGTTACAGATAAAATGTAGGATAACTTTTTGAAAAGACCAATCGGACAAGACCTCGTGCCAAGTTTCAAAAATTTTAATAAGCGAATCTTGAATTATTCAATTAAATGTAATTGCACAATTACCAAATTTTCGGTTCAGGTAAAACCAAACATGCACCAGTAAAATGAATATTGTTCCTTACATGAGGAAAAGTGCCAATAAATTAGTGACAGTCGGAGTTTAAAAAAATATATATATATATATATATATATATATATATATATATATATATATATATATATATATATATATATATATATATATATATATATATATATATATATATATATATATATATATATATATATATATATATATATAAAATATGAATTATTTAATCAACGAAAAAGTATCCATAATTAAGTGGCATTATGCGGGAAACAGTTTTAGATGAGTATCTGAAATGTTTTCAGTTTATTTCCCCATCAAGCCCATTTTGTCCATTGCAAATATTAAACGTGTCGTGTTCGAGTCCAAAGGTACCGTAATAAATAAATGTAAATGTTCAACTCAGGATATGGAAAAAATAGCCAAAGAAAGAAAGAATACAGATCTTAATATTCTACTAAGTGTGGAGGAAGACAAAACGGTTAGTACGAGGGTTCTTAAACAAGAAATAAATAAACATCATACAACGGTATTGCGCACTTTGAAAAGACACAAGTATTATTCGTAGAAATTCGAGAAACATCAAGAGCTGCAGGAAGGAGATAAAGAGCGAAGAATGGCATTTTGTTTTGATACGATGGAAAGAAAAAATAACAATAGAAATTTTTGAAGAAATATTTGTTTTATCGATGAATGTACATTCAACCTCAACAATAAACCAAATGTTCAGAATGGGTGGTTACCCCGACCATAATGCCCGTATGGTTAGAGAGTACTTGGAAAATGCTTCTAACGGAAATATTATTGGTCCACGGTACCGGATACTTTGACCAGCCAGGTCACCTGATCTTTCACCGAATGACTTCTTTCTGTGGGGTCACTTAAAAAGTGTCATTAATAAGTGTGAAATTTGAGAATATAAACCAGCTACAAAACGCTTTTTCGTAAGAATGTAATAAAATTTTGCAACATCACCTTAGCAACGTTAAAAATGAATTTTATGATCGGTTGAGATATTGTTTAGCTATTTATGGGGGGTTGTTTAAGCATTTGAGTAATTATTGTTTTTATATAATTCTCTAATATAAAAAAAATATATTGTATTTTATTTCATTTTTTTTTCCACACATAGTAAAATATTAAGAGTTCATTTTCCTCTTTTTTTGGATCTATTTTCTATCTTCCAAGTTAAACATTTACAATTATTTATTGCGATGGCTTTGGCCTTAAATTTACTGACAATACGTTTAATAGTTGAAATGGACCAGAAAGGCTTGATTGGAAAATAAATTAAAAATATTGTAGATACTGCTATTGGTTTAATTAAATTCTAGTATAATAAAATTATTTTTTTTATAATCGATAGTAATAATTGTTATTAGTTAAACTTAATTGTCACTATAAATATAAGGTTTGATAAAAAAATAATGTAAACGTGTTTTTTGCTTTGCATGTAATGGTTGTGAGATTGATGAAATGAAAAAAAACATTTCTTGTATTCGGCTGTACGTTAGATTTGACAAAGCCTTATAACAAATTGTTTGCTGGTGGCTGGTATCTGTTTGGTTTTACCTGAACCAAAAATTGGGTAATTTTGCAAATACATTTAATTGAATAATTCAAGATTCGCTTATTAAAATTTTTTGAAACTTGGCACGAGGGTTTGCTGGATTGGTCTCTTTAAAAAGTTATCCTACATTTTTTCTGTAAAATGTACAGGGGAGCCAATAATTAACCCCCCTAAAATTTACATGGGATTTCCTATGTTCCACTCGGCGATGCACCACCCGGTATATAGCAATATAACGACAGGACAGGACCAGCACTTAATCTGCTAAAATACTAATTCTCAAAGAAGGAACAATAACTAAATACAGGGCTTGTTAAACCTAATAACAGTACAGTACTAAGAAAGAAACTTTACCTTTTTTTCCTTAGATATATTTTGCCAAATTTTGACTCTTTTTTTTAATTCTCCATCAAAAATGTAAAATATGCTATACGCCAATTATTGCTGGTTTTTTAGATAACGACCTTATATTATAGTATTATCTAATTTGCTCATGTAAAAATTAAAAACGATGAAAGAATACAAACAAATAACATAACATCCTATAGTAAATATTTAAATTGCTGACCGTTTTTTAGTATTATTTTCTGTTTTAATTATTTTAGTGTCAGAATGACAAATTTAGTTACTTTATTCGTTGCTTAATTATCTCAAAAAACCAGCAATAATTAACGTACAGTGCATTTTACATTTTTGATGTTAAATTAAATAAAAAGTCAAAATTTGGCATAATAAACGGTGCGTTTCATTTAAAAAATCGTATAGTTGGATCAATATAAGAATGAAAATTCGGTTCTCTTTGAAAGGAAAAACATAAAAAGTAGCCGAATAGGTTTAATTTAAACTAGCGGCTTCCTCTGCTTTTTATAATGTACCGCTTTCCGCACGTGTCTGTAATAATAGACCATATAAAAAGCCGGCAATAAAAATTAAACCTGTTTGCTACTTTTTATGTTTTCTTTTTCTTTTCAAAGAGCACCGAATTTTCATTTTAAAAATGATCCAACTATACTAAACAATGAAAACCCTGTTTTTGTGACACCCTGTATATTTACCAATACTGTTAGTAAAATAACCGTAACCAAACACACATATTTTATTTTAAGTTTTTTTTTCTGTATCGCGTACAGGGACAGATATATTTAGTGTACAGGGCCGTATCTAGGTATGACCGCGCCCTTGGCGGGACTTAACATTTGCGCCCTCCCCACACACACAGAAAATGGAAATTCCGGGGTTTTTTCCCTGGAAATTTTACCAAATTAAAGTACAAAGTTGTAGGTTTAAAGCTTTTAGAGCCGAGAATTTCGTTTCTTTAAAATATCAATTTTGTGGTGGAATTTATGTCAAATTCTATATTTTCTTTACTTATATGAAAATATTATATTACTATTTAAAAGAGACATGCTTTACATGAAAAATTTGAATATAAAGTAACTATACGTGTACATTCCTATTTGCGGATAATTAGACTTAGAATAAATTTTCTCAACAATAAAATCGTAGTTACAAAATACTGTGCTTAGCAGGCCTACTAAAACGTAACATTTATACTTTAATAAATTAAATAATATGTAACAAAAAAAGAACCAGTGGTCCCCCAATTTATAAAATACTAATTTATCTTCAGCTTACATATTAAAAAATTTCATTTCAGTTACATTCTCGCTGTAGGTAACAGGATGAATTGATATTTTATTAATAATTCATACATTTTTTCAGTCTTAATATATTAAAAATAATTAAATTAAGTATCTAAGTTAAAAAATTATTATAAAATTGTTTTGTTGTAATTTATTTATTTGATTAAATTTGCCAATAAGAAATCGTAATATTATGACTACGGTACTGACAACTGAGGAAAAAAAATAAGAGCCGATTTTGCGCCCCCTGGGTAGCTGCGCCCTTGGCGGGCGCCCATTTCGCCACCGCCTAAATACGGCCCTGTTAGTGTATAAATAAAGTTGGGACAACCTGTATAATTGGAGAAAGAGTTAGAAAAATGAAAAGGTCTTTTATCTGTTTAGCACAAAGAAAAAGTTTTAGTTCCAGTTACTAATGTATATTCGTTTTAATTAGGTAAAATATTTGGTACAGAACACCTATATTTTACATTAAAAGCATGAAATATTTTATGGGTATTTAAAGAAAGCTGCCCTTCATCCTTTTTTTTATCTTGAGACAGTCCACGAAGGCTAATGCCTAAGTACTAATGTATCGTGGGTGTCTTAAGTGTGGTGAGAAGGAGTTTGTTCACACGGGACTTAAATATTTGGAGATTGGGAGGAGAAGGAAAAACTTCAATCAATCAATCAATCAATCAATCAAAATATGCTTTATTGTCTTAAAAAATATACATTTTCATAGACAAAGCGTCTTAGGGGCTAAAAAATATCTATATGGTATATAAATTACTAAACATATATGTATAAATAAATAATAATTAAGACAGAGAATTATAAGAAAAATATTAAAATTATACAATTAATTAGAAATTTACAGTAATAAAAAAATATATATTACATTTGACATTAACTATTACAAACAGAGATTCCAAAATAAATGAACAATTACCGTAACCAACAATTCTTGTAAACTAAGTCACAAACATAATCACACCAATCTTTATGCATCCGACAAAGTGTCTGCATAAAATTCATCCAAATTATAATATGCCTTTACTTCCAACATCTTTTTAACTGATTTTTTAAAGTGTTTAATATCTTTTATATTTCTCAAAGAAACCGGTAGATGGTTGTACATTTTTAAAGATTCATATATTATAGACTTTTTTGTAAGGGTGCTTGTAGGTGTTGGTAGTCTTAATTTATTTAAATTGCGTGTATTATAAACGCTGCATATTTCATTGTCTTTATATTTCTTGTGAATAAGAATGGTCGTCTCTAATATAAAAATACAAAGCAGAGTCAAGATTTTTTCTCTCAGAAAATACGGCCGACAGTGTTCTCTCGGTAGGATTCCGCACATGAAACGTAAAGCTCTCTTCTGGAGCACAAACACTGATTGAAATAGCAGCCTACTACAGAAACCCCAAAAAGCAATTCCATATCTTAGGTGAGATCCTACTAAGGAAAAATAGACAGTCTTTGCCAGTGACTGTCCCAGCTCATTGTAAACCACCCTGACCGCGTAGCAGCCAGAAGCAAGTTTTCTATTCAATTTAGAAACATGCTCGTTGAATTTTAGGTTTTTGTCAATGTATATACCGAGAAATTTGGCCACAGATTTGTTTTCTACTACACTAGTTTCAATGAGTATATCGTTGGTTGAAAATTTAAAAGTTATGATATTAGTTTTTGCAATGTTAAGACAGAGAGAATTCGCATCACACCAATCCTTCAATGTGATTAAATCATTGGTTAGGGAATCAATAACATTATGCGAGTTTGATCCGCGCCACAGAATAGTTGTGTCATCTGCAAATAATTTGAACTTTCCATCTATACCAATATTATTTAAGTCATTAATATAAATCAAAAACAATAATGGTCCCAGGACTGACCCCTGAGGTACACCATGCCTTATTGTCTGCATCCGTGAAGTTCCACTAGAGGTTTTCACGATTTGTTTTCTGTTAGATATGTATGATCGTAGCCAGTCCAAGTCTGCGGGCAGCAGGTTCCATATTCTTGACACTCTAGGGATGAAGGAACGAAGAACGCGGTAAGTTCGGGGCCTCTCTAACTGAACTGTAAAAGGACGCATAAAAGTTGCACTCCGTGTTGCTCTGTTGTGAGCTGCCAGAAAAGAAATTATACTGGCCACTCCTCTAAGAAAAGGACGTGAAAATACCTATAGAAAAGTGAGAGAAAGCCTTTCTGTAGGGATAGGATCATTAATAAGACGAACGACTCTACTTTGAATGGAGCTCAGAATGCCAAGTGTTGTAGGAGACGCCATTCCTCAGACATAAGACCAATATTCTAAAGAGGGTCTGATTTGGGATACATACAGCGTATACAGATTCAAGCTTTTTTGAAGCTGCCAAGGCTCTGGGTGTAATGTGTTTGTGCCAGTTGAGGTTATTCTCAAAAGTAACGTCGACAAGATTAAACGACTCTTTGTTCTGCAGAACTTGGCCGCTCATATGTAACGGATGAGCATTGACTTTTTTTCGCGACAGCAAACATGACTGTGTTTTCGAGGCATTAAACTAAACAAGATTTTTGGAGCCCCAATCCAAGATAAATTTGAGGTCTTGTGAAAAAGATATCTGCATTGACCTGTGCTTGTTTTCCAAATTAGAATAACATGGTGGCTTAAGAAATTAAATACTAGACTAAAGGGTACTATCGTCAGCATAACCATGAATGGGATTGACTGTGGAAGAGAAAAGTTCGTTAATGTGTAGAAG
Source organism: Listronotus oregonensis (assembly GCA_019359885.1). Taxonomy (NCBI): domain Eukaryota; kingdom Metazoa; phylum Arthropoda; class Insecta; order Coleoptera; family Curculionidae; genus Listronotus; species Listronotus oregonensis. Next base: position 66,998 of record JAHBCN010005906.1, on the reverse strand, counting down.
AAACAGCGTGGGTGCCAGCACTGAGCCCTGGGGCACCTCAGCATTAATTTGGTAGAAGCTGGAAGAATGACCATCTACTTGTATAGTAACTGATATACGTCGATTAGAAAGGAAACTGGAGAGCCAAGAGCAAAGCTTAGGTGAAAGACCATAATAAGGAAGTTTGTTAAGAAACCCATCATGCCAGACCTGATCGAAAGCTTTGGATATGTCAAGAGCAACGATCTGGGATTCACCAAGAAATGTAAGGGACTTGTTCCAGATGTGTGAGACCAAGGAATGGAATGGAATGGAATCCATACTGTCTATTATGTAAGATCTTGTGTTTTTCCAGATACTTTAAGATTTGGGAATTAAAGAATTTTTCCACTGCCTTGCAAACAATAGAAAGAAGTATAGGTCTATAGTTAGAAGGAAAGTTTTGCATCCTTTTTTGGGGGCAGGTTGCACACGTGCAGCTTTTCAACTCTCCGGGAAAATGCCGGTGTCGCAAGAGATTTGAAAGAGGCGAGTTAGGATAGGTGCAAGCTCGGGAGCACATTTTTTAAGACGATTGCTGATATGTCATCCAGCCCAAACGATTTTTTAGTATTAGAAGAAAGAATACGCTTGATCCGTTTGACTTTAAAAATGATATCAAACATTTTATAAAAAACAGGGGCAACTGTTGGGAGAGGAAGATTAATAGGGAGGATCAAGCGTAAAATTGGCAGCAAATTGTTTGGCAAATAGTTTGGCTTTTCCTTTAGAGGTTGAAACAATTCCATCTTTAAAGATTAGGTTGGAAAAGAATTTGTGCAGAAATTTTGACTAATATTTTTGGCCAAGGACCAAAAAGCTTTACTGCCATTCGAGCAAAAGAGAACATTATTTCTTATTTGATTTTTAAAACTGTCTTTTGCTTCTGAGATGGTCTAATTATACTGATTTCTTGCTTTTTTGCTAGCTTGTCGACTTTCGGGACTAGGGTTTTGTTGAAACTTCCTACGCAGGATTAATTTTTTTCAGTAACATTTAATTGCTATGATAGAAAATTAACGTTCATTTTTTAAAAATAATTTTGTACCTTACAAAACATAACATAAATATATTTACAACAAGTATATTGTTTTGCTTAGGTAAGTCATTATTAAACCTAAGTGTCGGTCTAGTATGGAATTTTTGATGAACATGGAGTTACTTAACCCATTCTTTGCCACTTACATTTTGCTAAAAAATATTACAGGTTTATTTAAAAGTTTTTTTTTACTAAATTGTTTGCCTATAAAATGATTTTAAATAATTGAAACACTGCTAATAATGATGTAATTAATATTCCTTAGTAGTGGTGGTCGTTTAGTTCAAGTTATCATTTGAAAAACAAATTTCGCGCAAAAAGTTGTATTTATTGTCGTAGACAAAAATTCAAACGAAAATTATATTCAACATTTACACCGACAGCAAATATAATTGTAGTAAAATAATATAACCGACTTGACAAAACTAAAGAGTTAAATCATTTTTAATTAAAACAATTTCCATGGCATAAAATAACATAAATAAATCCTTTACTCGTAAAATCGAATTAAGTTGTCAATATTTCTCACAAAAGGCCGCTCCGCATAAAATTAAACAAGCCACACCTACTGGCGCCAGAATTCAAACTAATCCTTTTTTATAAGCCTATGATAATTGTAATGCTAAAATATATTATCATTTTGTAAAGAGCCAAACAAGTAACGTAAAAAACTACTTATAGACACAGACAAAATATTTATTACACTATTTCTCTTGCATTCCTTTTAAGGTCTGTTTGTTATTCAGAAAAATTTTACACTTTTTGTACACATCTAGTCCTAAAGTACACCTGCAATAGAAACGCTTACGTAAAAAAAGTCTTAAATGGTGTACACTATTTCTAAATATCAAACGGACCTATTATTGGAACAGGACATTTACCATATCAAGCCTTTTTGTAAAAAAACAAGAGTTATTCGAGGTACTAGGTGGTAGGCATGTTGTTGCTGGAAATCCTTTAGAAAGATGTATATGTCATAGTCAAAGGTCGATATGCAGTCTCTTCGCGGAATGACTGCTTTATTCTAGGTTTGACCAAAGCCTTCGGGCTAACCTCGAAATAAATTCCAATTTCGGCCTTTGACTAAAGTATTTTTAGTAAACCTAGAAGTTCCTAACTTTTCAGTCAAACGTCGAAAGTAAAATAATCTGTTTCGTGCTTTGCCTAGTCGATTCTGGAAGCGACTGGCAGACTCGGTCAAACGTCGACTGTACTTGTAACACGTTTAAATAAGTTTATACTTGCGGTTAGTTGTGGTTAATTGTAAATGTAAGAGATCTGACGTATTGTGCAATTCTAAATGGCATAATGCCTCACATGTCTGAATAAAGACTAATTTTTTTATTTTAATTATGATAATATAACAAGAATAAACATTAAAATAAAAAAATCGTTTTATTACATCTAATTTCTATAAGACTATAAGACTTTCCAATACCTAATTCAAGTTTGACTGGTCAAACCCAGATTTTATTAAATTGAGTTTTGACGTATGCCTGACCAAATTAGTTTCTCCTAGGTTTGACGAAAATTCTTTAGTCAGAGGCCGAAAAATTTCATTTGTTTGGGCTTTGACTAAGACTTCAAGTCAGACCTGAGGATTGACTAGTCAAACCTTGAAACTCCGTAGCTTCGAGGATTGACTCTAACATATATAACAAAAATCCAGATATGCTCCCTTTCAAAAAGGTCTGAAATCTTTGTCAAACAGACAAAAAATCTAAAATAATCCATTTTTATTACTTAAATCGTGCCTAACTTGGCTTAACTTTCAAAAACGCCCCCTCCCCTTTGATTTGTCTATAACTTTGTACATAACTTTTTTACAGCATAAAAAACAATGTTTAGAGATTTTTTTTGGCGGAAATGGTGAAAATCGTGAAAAAAGTAATTTTTTGTCCAATTTCTATTTGTTTTTATTTTTTTTTAAATTAAAAAATAAGGTACAAAAAGGAAAAAAATATTTAAATTGAATTAAATTTAAATAGATACGATTGAATTAGCAATGTTGCCAGATGTTTTCTTATAATTTGTTTTATTACCTTGTTCTGGTTAGTTCCTGGTTACTTTTGGTTCGGTTTTCCTCGCTAAATTGTAAATATTCAATTTTTTATAGCCAAAAATGGGGTGGACCCCACTTCCAGATAATTACCCCATATAAAAATTTATTATTTTTTTGTAATTTGTGTATTATATTTTAATCTATAATGCTTTACAGCTAAATTTAAACCCTTTTTTGATTCGACATCGTTGCAAAATCTGACCTTTTACTTAACTTTGAAACAGTGTTTTTTCGAATTTCAATTTCATTTTTATCTGCAAAAATGCATTTTTTCGGATTTTTCTTTTTTGAAATTTACTACACAAAATTGCTTCTTTTATCTGTAATTTTTATCTTTTCAAATCGATGGAGGCTAAACGACAACAGATGGACCCTTCGACAATTTTAAAACCCCACAATTCCCTAACAATAAAGCACTCTAAAATTTCTTTCCCCTACAATTTTTTATAATCTTATAATTTCCTGATAAAAGGGCTTCGTTATGTTTAAAGATTATGTATCTTTTTTTGAAAGAAAAGAAAAAAGAAAAAAAAAAAAAATTTTTTCTATTTTTTTTTTATTTTACTTTTACTACCAAAAAAACTTTTGAACAGCAATTCTTATGCTACAAAACAAGTCCTGTGCAAACTTACAAATAAATCGGAAAGGGGGCGTTGTCGGAAGAATAGCCCCTACTTTGTAAATGTTGATTGATAATAAAAAAATAAAAGTTTTTTAACTATATTGTTTACAAAATAGAATAAGTCAGAAATCGCAAAATTTATTACGCTTGTTGCTTAATAGAAATTAACAAAAATACAAGGCAAAAAATGTGGTTTTTAACATATACAAGAGATCTTAAGCTTGCAAACGTTTTGTGAAAAATTAAAATCGGATCATTTGGGTGCCCTTAGTAATTTTTTAAAGTTATAACTAGACATCGGAAATTATATGCTTTATCAAATTTGCATGTTTGCATATGCAAATGCATAACTATTTTTGTAGCGTTATTATTTTAGTACTTTTTTAGTGTTAATTTTATTACTTAAATATATTATGCATATTTTAGTGCATATTTTGCATTTTGAAAGTGCATATAATCCGATGTCTAGTTATGAACAATTGCTGGGGCAATAACTGTTTAAACATTTTATTTAAAACAAATAAATAAACATTTTTTTTCCCAAAAGCATCCTATTAGCAAATAGAATAAAAATAACACAATAATTCCATAATAACCATGTGCAAGAAGGTGATGCTTGTTATTGTTTATAGATTTACCGTAAACGCTGGTTAACTTTGGCAGTCTGTATCTTGGCAATCAATCGACCGATTGACGATTTTGATCATTAAAAGCAGCGTCTTTACGAGTACTTTAAATCATATTTTAAGTAAATTTTTTTATCGGATATTTGTTAAGATCGTCAATTTGTTTATCAGCAATATTCTTTTTTCATAACTTTCAACAATTGCTGAGGAAGATGACGGATCATCTGATTTTCATTTTTAAAAAAACATTTGAGGTCTGTGTAAAAAAAAATAAAATATCTAAATTCAATATTCTCCACTCTACTTAATGTACAAAATTATCAATTTTTTTCAAACAAAATTAAATTGCGAAATTATTATGCAAAAACTATAAAACTGAAAGAACAACATTTACCGTGATGTCTTATTATGATATGATGTTCTTTTTGGCCCAATATAGAGCTCCTAAAAGATTTCTAAAACATCAAAAAAAAACGAAAAAAAAGCGCTTTTTCTTTCTTTCTGCCTTGTTTATGACTTTTTTGCAACAGGCGTAATGCATTTCTTACCAATCCTATTTTATAGGATTTATAGGAAGTTTAATAAAAACTTTTTTCTACTAGAATTTTTCTCTACAACAACTCTGATAGCTTTTTACTTTTTATGACAAAACGTCATAAAAAGTAAAAAGCTATAGCAAAATTTCTTAAAATTTAGTTTAAATTTTTCTTTTAGTTTCATCTTGTCATCTTCTTTTTTGTTGCAGGTGATCTGCAAGTTTATAGGGGTCAATAGGGCTGACCAGGCTCAGTTCGTTATTCCCCGGGACATGGACCGAAGAGGTCCCATTTTCCAAAAAGTAGTAAGGCTAGTATTCCAAAGAAAGCATACTGAAATTTGAAATCGCCATAAAACTTTAGAACATTTAATAAAAAAATAGAAAGAATAAGACATGGCTTATATTATGCTTGGGCAATAAAACTGTTTTAAATTAATCTTTTCTTTATGTGCCAAACCGATTCATAGATCTTCAGGGCAATAATTATAAAGGTTTCAGTCAGACCCTGTTTCCTTAATATACATAAAAAAGCCGCGCTAACAATCTTGTTTTCATGTATTTTTTTCTAAAGGTACACATTTCAAGCCCTCATTAGTTTTGTTGGTTCCCAATCTAAAATATACACCGAGTTTCTAAAGTGGATGAAATTCCAATTAAAAGCAAAAACGAAGTAATAGGCACAATATGTACAAATTATTTTAATCAAGGACTTAATCCTATCTGTTATTTTATAATTCCTTAATTATCGCTTTTCTCGAAGTGCTAAATAAAGCGCCGCTTCGGCTCGATAACTTCTTGCAGATATTCATTAATATCTTCTCTTTGCCAATGTAATTAATCCAATATTTTATGGTAAAGGTAAAACCGAGTCGTTTTTTAAAATGAACGTACGGATTAAACGAACCTTTTTAAAAATGTTGCCATTTAAGGCATATGGGAATGTAAAAAACAGTTTGGGTTTTGTAATGAATACCAACGGACTTTGAGATTTATACTTAATTGGTATTTTTTGTTGATTATTGAGTATAATGAGTTATAATTTAAGTATAATTGTTATAATTTAACTGTAAAAAAGCGGCATCTCTAACCAGTGCTGCAGCTAATATCTTTTATTCTAAGAGAATAAAAAACAGCGTGGATGTTTTATGCATACCCACGGACTTTAAAATTTATACCCAATAAGTTTCCCTAATTAGTGGGTACAATGAAAACAATATTCTTATAATAAAACTATTGAAAAGTGGTTTTTCTAATCAGTAATAAACTTTTTTATGGAAAATTAGTAACATTATATCTTTAAGTTTATTTATGGTGTTTCATTTATTTTTGTTTCGAAAATGTTTATTTCTATTAATATGCATAAATTATTTATATATTAGTTTAGAATTGTTTATTGGCGGGGGCCAATTTAAAGTCTTAGTCAGACCCTGTTTCTCTGATACTAAAAGGCTGACAATTCTGCATTTATGTATACTAATCTAAAGCTAATGTTGTAAATGGAACTATTTCCATGGAAATAAAAATATAAGAAATTTCCGAACGTCGCTCGAAAATATTGGAATTATTGGAAGTTTTTGAAATATTGGAAAAAAATAAGACTTTTTTTAAATCATTGAAACAACGGTTTATATTTATTTATTATACTTTTGTACAGGACATATTTCACACTAGAAAAAGAATTTCCAAAAAAGTGCGTATATTATTACGATTATGAATAATAAAAGTATTGAACTCGATAATTACCGAATATTGCTTGTTGGCTATTGCTTGCTTTAGAATTTTTTTGCTAGTGACTTAGTCCCTTCTTACCTGTTATCCGATAGCAGAATCTCGATTTTTTACATTTTAAATGGGTTTTTTACATAAGTAAAATTGTTATCCAAAAATTAAAAAGAATATTTTACTCATGTATAAATTTTCCCATAAGACACGTTAAAAATCAAAAAATTTCAGCGGAAATTTCACGTTGCCTAGACAACGTGGAATTTCCACTAACTTACAAACAGAGAACAATCGGACCTGTTTGTTTGTATTGTCAATTAAAAACGTCAAAATCAGTCAAAATGAGTCGATTTGGTCATGTACACGACGAAGAAATAGATAAAGTAATTAAAAAAAACAATTTTAGTTATAGTTTTAATTATGATGCATAAAATTGAAAATTGTGTGACAAAAAAAACCATTTTAATAGTATAATACTCCCATATTTCTCCATTTTAGAAATATTTTCCCTAAATACTGCTCGTGCATAAAAATTAACCAGATAATTTTTATTCAAGCTTTTTATACAAATTCCACTTGTTCTTCGAACTCAAGCTTTCATGAAAATTATTGGTAATTTTTAAGCACTCGTGGTATTACTCCCAAAAAAACATTATTCGAAATAAAAAATTATATATTAAAAATAAAAAGAAAGCAGTGACATTTCTAAATGAGTAATTACACACGACCACGAGACACAAGTTGAGCAATTTGATCAAGAGGCATATTTTTATCAATATCATCAACACCTTTAATATTGTATTTAGCATCAATGCCTTCTTTATAAGAGTGCAATAGTCTACGTTTACGGATCTGTCAATCAGGTGGTCAATCATTACCTTAGTCGCAACTGTATTTTATGTTGTTAATTAATTAATATTTTGGTTGTAAGTTTGCTTTATTCGCGAAATTGTCTTACCAAATACCATTCGTACTCAGATTTTTTGCCTAATTTTGAATACTTGCTTTTAAAAATTTAACTCGTTTTTCAAAATCACTCAAGCTTCGCTCTCGTAAATATCCGGCTAAATCTGGGCATTTATGGTATTACCTATGATAAATCTTTTATTAAATGTTTATTTTTTAAAGGTTTGTTGTTTTAAATTTTATATTTTTAATATTTTTATATATTTCCAATGTCTCCTGATGTCCTGGAAGAACGCAACAGGGTAAGTCTCCTGTGGGTACCCAGACATTCTGGAATAAAAGGCAACGAAAAAGCGGATGACCTATCGAGACAGTTGTTTTGGATCCATTTCCTGGTTTGCCTTTGTGCTGTGGTTTTGGTCACTTCAATGGCAGGTTCTGGTCCAAAGTATGATGTGGATGGTCCCTGTCTCGCTAACTCATCCGCTTTATCGTTGCCTTCTATTACCGAATGTCCTGGTACCCACAGGAGAGTTACCCTGTTGTGTTCTCCTAGGACATCAGGAAACATTGGAAATACATACAAATATTGGAAATTTAAAAATTAAAACTACAACACCCTAATAACTAAACATTTAATGAAAGTTATCATAGGTAATACGATAAATGCCCAGATTTGGGATATTCACGAGAGCGAAGTTGGAGTGATTTTGAAAAACGAGTTGAATTTCCAGATGCAAGTATTCAAAATCAGGCAAAAAATCTGCGTACGAATGGTATTTGGTAAGACAATTTCGCGAATAAAGCAAACTTAAAACCAAAATAATAATTCATTAACAACATAAAATACAGTCGCAACTGAGGTAATGATTGACGACCTGATTGACAGATCCGTAAACGCAGAGTATTACACTCTCATGAGGAATGCATTGATGCTTAAATAGTTATTTTCCTAACAAGTGCGCAAAGTGATACTTTTCCGCACGCGACTGCCGTTGAGTCAAGCAGTCAAGTGCGGAAAAGTCACTTTGCGCAAGCGTTAGGAAAAAAATTTTTCCTACGAGCGTCAGATAATACCAATATTAAAGCAATGATTATTTTTTAAATTATGTTTAATCTGAAAGAACTACTACAACATATTTATAAATGGGAATTATTTGTTGATAACATTTACAACAAAAGAACAGTTATTAGCATATTGTAAATTAATTGCAGAACCTGTAATTTCATTTAGCGGGTGGTTTATGGAAGCGCTTATTGTACGGCTTGATGAAGGTTGACTTAGCTCAGGAGGGGAGTTGTTCATGGTCAATATTTTATTCGACATATCCTTTTTCTGATTTGTGGATTCATCAATGTAGCTCTCAGCTACAGCCGTTGATTTCCAGCCCCAAGTCGCTTGACATTGGTAATTCCTTCTCCAGAATCCGCTAACATAGTCGCAGAGGATCGACGAAAACTATGTCCAGTGTACTCTTCTGGATTTTTTAATTTTAGGTATGCAGCAATTTCTGAAGGCATTTTACCTATTGAATTTATTCCCACACATTGCGTACTGCATGCTCCTTGTTTATACTAGACAAAACAACGTCTGTGTGGGGTATGTGGTTTTCGCAAATTTGCATATTTACGGTACAATTGCAGATAAAGTCCGTTCTTTGTTTCATCGGACACTACAAAGATTCTGGAAGTGTTATTTTTACTGTCAGGAATTTTCACCACTATCAAATTTTCATTATCCTGTCTGTCATCTCTGTCATCAAGTTCATCTCTCCTACAAGCACCGGCTAATCCAAAAATTGTAGCAACTTTTATTAGAAGGTAAATACACAGGTGCTTCTTTTATAAATCTTGAAACTTTTTCTTTGCTGAAAGTTTTTGTTTTTTTTTTGGCCGGTATTCCACGTTTTGGTGTTTAAGTAGTGATGTTAGCTTGAAATATGAACTTAAATCAAGATTCCTTTTCACTTTGAGGACACATTTTAACGTAGAGTACTTACTCCATAAAGTATTAGGTTTATATGTTTTTCGCAAATCCGCAAAATAAGCCAAGAACACTTCTTCTTTAATACTTTTTGTCCCCATGCAGGAGCACCAGTTTTCGAAATGACTATATTGATTCTCATATTTTTCACGAGATTTTGCTGGTAATAAATTTAAACTTACGGTATTTGCTGCATCCAGGATAGAATCTGGTAGCTCCTCATCGGAACTACTCATTTCAAATAAATATTTTTGTCGGATTTTTATTTAATTAAAAAAGATACTATGACGCCTTTTCATTAAAAATGCTTGTTTGTATTGAAATTCATTTGTGCAATTGCTTGTTGATATGGAAATGAAGAAAAAATCTGACATGTGTTAAAATCACCAAGATTACATATTGTTGCTTGACTTGTCATAATCATTTATTATTATTATACAGGGTAATTAAAAAAATGTTTTTTTTTGTGTTTTAGTTGAAATATTGAAAATTACGAAGTAACAAACAAAAAAGAGAATAAACTAAAACCTGCATTGGCTTCGTATATTTCATGAAATAGCCTACAATTACTAAAATACATATAAATCTTGCTTACCTGTAAGATTTAGAGTAGATTCGCACGGCGTGCAGAAAGTTCACTTTCCACGCCGTGCGAAAAGTGCCTTTATCAAATGCGTGCGGAAAAGTGGACTTCCGCACGCTCGTAGGAAAACAATATTAAAGGTGTTGATGACATTGATAATTATATGCCTCTTGATCAAGTTGCTCAACTTGTGTCTCGTGGTCGTGTGTAATTACTCTGTAAGAAATATCACTGGTTTCTTTGTATTTTTAATATTTAAACTTTTATTTCGATTAATGTATTTTCCTTTAATTTCTGGATGACAATTCCACTAATGTATAAAATCCCATTTGAAATGTCAAAAATTGAAATTTTGCTATCGGATAACAGGAAAGAAGGGAAAAAGTCACTCGCAAAAAAATCTTAAGCAAGCAATAGCCAACAAGCAATATTCTGTGAATTATTGAGTTCGAGACTTTCATTATTCGTATTATCGACATAATATACGTACTTAGTCTTATTTTTTTTCCAATATTTGCAAAATTTCCAATAATTGCAATATTTCCGAGAGGCGTTCGGAAATTTCTTATATTTTCATTTCCATGGAAATAGTTTCATTCACAACACTAGCTTTAGATAAGTATACATAAATGCAGAATTGTCAAGGCTGTAATGGCCTTTTAGTATTAAAGAAACATCAGTAGAATAAGACTTGGAAAAGGCTTTAAAAGGGGTCCATGCAAAAGAAGGAAAAACTACTTAGACAAAGAAGAAAAAGACTTCGCATAACAGTAGGGCTGCTAACAGGGCACGATAACTTAAACAATGGGCACCCAAGTTGCGAAATGTGCGACGAGTAGGAAAACAGCCAACCATATCCTGTGCGAATGTGAAGCGTTGAATCACAAAAGACAGGCATTATTTGGGCAACCGAAAATGAGCCCACAGGAATATATCAACCAATCAGTCTCGGGGTTATACAGACTTGTAGAAGGAACAAGACTAATGGGAGGATTGGTATAAAAAATAATGAGAGATTAGGCACAAAATGCCCAAGAGGCTGCGATGCCTCCGGTGGTAAATCAAGACGGCTTTCAGGGAAGAAGAAGAAAAATATGTTTCGTGATATATTTCCGTATATAAAATATATTTTCGGAAATTTTTCATCACTATCTGAAGCTATAAGTGTCAAGTTGATTGGTATTTAAACTAAAATGTACTTACATCGAGTTTCTAAAGACAACTAAGATCCAATTAAAGAAAAAATTAAGTAATAACTAAATATGTACAAATTATTTTAATTAGAGACTTAATTTAATATCTTAATTTATAATTCTTAATTATCGCCTTTCTCAAAGTGCTAAATAAAGCGCCAAGTCGGCTTGATAACTTTCTGCAGATATTTATTAATTTCTTTTCTTTACCAATGTAATTAATCCAATATTTTACGGTGAAGGTAAAACCGAGTCGTTTTTTAAAACAACAAACGATTAAACGCACCTTTTAAAAAATGTTGTGCCATTTAAGGTATATGTGAATGTAAAAAAACAGTTTGGGTTTTGTATGAACACCAACGGACTTTGAAATGTATAATTATTTAGTATTTTTTAATGATTTTTTGGAAATAAAAGAATTTGTTTTAATTAAGGTGTAAAAAAAGCAGTAACTTTGACCTTGGGAAAGTTACCAGTTTTTTTTTAATTTGTGGGAATACAATAAAAACAGTTTGGGTTTTGTTAGGCATACCCACGGACTTTGTTATCTATTCTTAATAGGTTTCGTTAATCAGTGGGTATAATGAAAACAGTATTGTCAAAAATAAACTGTTAAAAAGCTGCATCTCTGACTAGTAGTAAGTCTTTTCATTGCAACTTAGTGACATCATAATATTCTAAGTTTGTTTATTGTTTTGCCATTATTTTTATTTTTTAATTATTTAATAATATTTGTATGCATGCATAATTTCTAAAATAACTAAGAACTTTTTTTCGAGGGCCGACCGATCCTTGGATGGGTAGGTCAATTTAAACTCTTACAATTAGTCAAACCTTGTTTCTTTAATTTAAAAAAACCGGTACAACTTTAACAATTCTGTTTTTTGTAAATTTTTAAAAAGTTACACATTTCAGGTCCTAATTAGTTAAGTTGGTTTCCAATCTAAAATATACATAGAGTTTCTAAGAACTAAAATCCAATTAAAAGCAAGAACAAAGTAATAAGCAAAATATATACAAATTATTTTAATCAGGAACTTCATCAAATCTCTTAATTTATAATTCCTTAATTATCGCTTTTCTCGAAGTGCTACATAAAGCGCCGCGTCGGTTTAATAACTTTTTGAAGATATTTTTTATTATTTTTTTTTGCAAAGGTTATTAATCTAATATCATATGGCAAAGGTAAAACTAAGTTTTTATTAACTAATAAGTACTTAAAATTGGATTTATTAATATTTATAATATATATATATTTATATATATTAATATATATATATATATATATATATATATATATATATATATATATATATATATATATATATATATATATATATATATATATATATATATATATATATATATATATATATATATATATATATATATATATATATATATATATATATATGCATAATAACAAACAGCAACGCGTCACTAGGGGCACTAGTTAACCCCCAGGTAACGTCCAGGCTGAAATGGGAATGCCAAAAAGAACTGGAAGTCTTGAGAAAACGCATCAGGGTAACTCTCCTTTGGGTACCAGGACATTCGGGAATAGAAGGCAACGGAATATCTAGCGAGACATGGATCATCCACACCATATTTTGGACCAGAACTCGCCCTTGGAGTGACCAAAACCACAGCACGAGTGCAAACCAGGGAATTGATTCGAAACAAACACGGGGCATACTGGGAAAACCTCAGCAGAATGAGAGATGGAAAAGGCTATATAAGGGGGCCATACAAAAGAACGAAGGAAGAACTACTCAGACAAAGTAGGAAAAGACTTTGCATAACAGTAGGGCTGCTAACGGGGCACGATAACCTAAGAGGACACAAGATACTCATACAATGGGGACCCAAGTTGCAAAATGTTCGAAAAGGGGAAAGAAGCACCCTACCGTATACTGTGTTGATGTGAAGCGTTGAAACACAAAAGACAGGCATTATTTGGACAACTGATGATGAGCCCACAGGAATATATTAACGAACCAGTCGCGGGAGACTTGTAGAAGGAACAAGACTAATAAAAGGATTGGTATAAAAGAAAATAGGAGATTAGGCACAAAAAACCCAAGTAGCTGC
>JAHBCN010005906.1:0-52083 GCA_019359885.1 Listronotus oregonensis | reverse complement strand
TTGCCAAAGTTAATAGTAACGCGGCAACAAGAACACAAACAGCTGCCGATAAACGTTCTCTCTTACACTACAGCAGCTTATCTATAGCGCTACTCAGTCTGACATAAATATAATTTTTTAAATCACCTGGCATATGGAAAGTCCCACCAAAATGATCTGTCTTTTTGAGAATCTTATTTTTTAGTTATAAATAATACCCTATTAAAATTTCAAGTTGCCTCAAATACATTTTTTATATTTTTTGAAAAACATTTTTGCACGCGCCGGGCAAGGTTAAAACCCCGACAAATCGTCTGGCTGATTTTTTTTTAATTCTTTAAACATTCAACTACAACATATAAAAATTGCATATTCCCAAATATTTTGAAAAAAAAAATATTTTTAAAAATTTAGGGTTGATTAAGCCCGCACTCACCAGCCAGGTCTTCAGTTCCAGTGGTTTAATAGGAGAAGTATATGACAAGTTTTCGTTCCTCAAATACCTACCAAAAATTGCTGCCAGCTTTCGGGCTAAGTATAGAAGTAAATTTCTGACAACCCGAGAAGACCCGAGAAATTTCGAGAATTCTCGAGACCGAGAAATTGATAAGCTCGAGAAATCATGAACACTGGTATATATGGACTTTTATACATAATTGTTTTTTTTTTTTTTTTGTTAAATTTTGGGTATTGTAAGAATATTATTAGTTAAAGTGTGCTCTTACCTTGGTGCATTTCACCTTTTTTTAAGTTAGGAAACAGGTATGTTTTATTTTTGTTAGAAAAACATGTTAGTCTTATGCAAATATTGGAGTTAGGCAGCAGCACCAAACTATATTAAATAAGTATTTTCTGACTTTTTAAAGTTTTTTAATTTAATATCAACGTGATATGCTTATTTAAGGTAGTTGTATTGCGACAATCAGATTTAAAATTTTATTTTAGAGTATACAGCACAGCCGAGCCGCTCAGTCGTTACCCAGTGGGATGAAGCGTCACTGCCATACAAATTACTCTACAGTTCATTTTAAAGAAAAAAATATTTGGAATTTCTTTGGAGGGATAAATATATTTATATATTATTTTTAAAAATTATACTTTTTTATATATTATTATGAAGAGCAGGTCTGTTCTTGCAATAATAGTGACAATAGACATGAAAAAGTACATTATAAAAGATTTAATTCTTTATAAAATTGATTCATTTTTAAATAACTAAGTGGCATAGAAAATGCATTATTTAATAAACTTTAATAAACACTTGTAACATATTTGGTATTATGGAAATATAGTAGTTTAGTTTAGACGTAGTTTAGTTAAATTTAACAAGTCTGTCAAGAACAAGAAAACTACTTGCCCTTGAAGTAAAAATTTTACAAAATCGTAGAATTAAATAGTCTGGCAAAATTTTTAAGGTATGTATGATTGCTATTCACTATTTTCTTTTTTTTAAATTAGGTTTTTTGGTCGTCTCATTTAAAGATTATTTTAATTATCCGTCCTTTTTTTCTAAATATATATGTTTTAAATATTTTTAAATAAAGCTTTACGTTTATTAATAACTAGCTTTCATTAAATTAAGCCAGGGCTTAGTAAAGGCTTTAAATATCTTTCTTCTATAAATTGACATTCTAATTTTTCAGATTAATCCCATTTATTTTTAATTACTTAGCTAAAATAATAAAATAAAACGACTATTAAAAAATAGTTTGAAACTGTCACAAAAGCTTCCTTAGAATTATAAACTGTTGTAGCAACTTCTACCTTTTCTAATTTATATTTATTTTTAAAAAATGCTTTTATTTCACCCCACTATTTTCCTTCAATACTATTTTTTTTTTAGTAATTTATTTAGTCTAGTCGGGAAGCGTGTTTACTGCGAAAAATAAATAAAAGGGTTTGAAAAATATAAGCGATAGCTCATTCGACGTTGAATACAAATCTGAGAAAGTCGTTTTGAGGATTTTTCTTGCCAATAAAAATTGCAATTTTAATTAATAAAAACTGAAAAAAAGCCATTTAGATTTTTGATGATAACTCAAAACCATAAGAGACAGCGGAAATTGCAAAAAAGATGCTTGAAGAGAAGGAAATTTCCGATAACAAGGTCTAAACTTCCGGAGTTCTATCTCCATTATTTATAATTTTAATTTAACGCTAAAAATGGGCCTCCGCGCGACATTTTTGGTTTCGCGCTCGACGTTAAAACCGACTACATTACACTAAATAATTTTTTTAGGCATGGCCGTCGACAGGAGGGACCAGGGGGTGTCTGTCGATACCCCTGGGTTTTTAAAAATTACTTAAAATAAAACAATTTCTATCTAAATCCTTATATTTTACAATATCGTCTAGGAATTTAAATGAGTATAAATATTATTTAAAATTAAAGTTGTGGTTTTTAATTCAATTAATTTTAGACTGGCAAAGTGACTTAATTTTTGACATCCTCCCGTTTTTGGGGTATTAAAAATTTATTTTAAAAATTTTAGAAAACTTTGGTGTATTCAGAACACTTTAAAGGTTTTATTCCCAACACAACAAGTTAGACTTAGACTGTTAATTAACAAATTGTTTTGAACTTTTGTCTTCATTGTACTTTTAAAAACAATGTATAAATAATTGTCGTATACATTTTTCGCATTGTGAAGCCTTTCTTACCTAATTAGATCATGCCATAAAACCTTAAAAAAATTTAATGCTTTGTTTTAAATAACTTTATAACTTTGACAATATTACTCTGATTTTTCATTTTTTGTCAACGTTATAAAATTATTATAAACAAAGGATTAAAATTTTTTAAAGTTATATGGCATGATCTAGTTAGGTATGTATATAAGAAGGGCTTCCCGAAGCAAAAAATTCGTACGACAATTATTTAAGCATTTTTTTAAAAGTAAAATGAGGACGAAAGTTCGAAACAATTATGTTAATTGACAATTGTCTAACTTGTTGAAAAACTTACCTAAAGTTACATTTTTAACGGGAATATATTCTTTGAAGTGTTCTGAGTACACAATGAATTTTTAAAATTTTTAAAATAATATTTTATACCTTAAAAACATTATTTAGTAAGACGTCCTGAGCGCAACCAAAAAAATCGCGTGGAGGCCCACTTTCAGCGTTAAATTAAAATTATAAATAATGGAGATAGAACTCTGAAAGTAAAGACCTTTTTTATCAAAAATTTCCTCCTCTTCAAGTATCTTTTTTGCAATTTCCGCTATCTCTTATGGTTTTTAAGTAATCATAAAAAATTAAAATAGCTTTTTTTTTTCACTTTGTTTTTGGTTAATAACAATGGCAATTTTTATTACCGGAAAAATTTTCAAAATGCCTTTCTGAGCAGGGCCGTATTTAGGCGGTGGCGGAATGGGCGGCCGCCAAGGGCGCAGCCACCTGGGGGGCGCAAAATCGGCCATATATTTTTTTCATTGACAAAATGGTAATTGTCTAGAAAGTAGCCGCAACTCCGATTTTAACCAAATTTGGTATCCGGTGGTTTTTTGGGGTGCTGATCACGAATATGAAAAATTTGGCGAAAATGTTTCGTTTTGGAAATATCCGTCATCAATATCCATCAAAAAACTTAAAATATTTTATAAACACCTATAAAAAACTTGTTTTTATATGTCTTTTACACCTTTTTTCTAATAAATTGCAAACCTTTATTTTCAGATGTCGCGGCCATGTTTACTGAATAAATTCCTTATGTATAGATGATGGAGATAAAATAAATATAAGAACAAGTTTCTTTAAGAGGTTTATTAAATACTATGTGCCAATTTACACACAACCAAACTTATATGGAATCACCCTCTATTTCTGACTTAACTTTTTGTAAGGAAAAAATTTGGTATCCAACTTTAAGATAAGGCTTTTTGTTGTAAACAAATTTGATAAAAAAGGAGCAACGACTGCCACGATTTATTATTTTCTGAATTTTGTGTTCAGTAGTAAAATCACTTATTCTTCGGTAATTTTATTTCGGTCCAAAAAAAAAAACAAAAATGTCTTATGTTGGACTCACAGATGTGCAGAGGGGAAGAATTATTGCTCTTATTAAACAAGGAATGCCCCAAAGAAACGTAGCAGAGATAGCAGGCGTTACACAGGGTTCTGTATCGAAAACACATGCCAGGTACTTGGAACTAGGAACTCTTAAAAACAGGCCCAGACAAAGTCGTCAGAGAGTCACAACAGAACCGCTTTGTGTGCCAAATTGCTAGAAGAAACCCTAGTGTTTCTCATCCAGAGCTGCAACGACAACTTCTGGAAGCTACAGGTGTGAACGTTTCAATTGAAACCATTAGAAAAAGACTTCGCGCTCGAGGGTTGTACAGTAGGAGAGAGTTACGGGTCCCACAGTTATCTAGGTGCCTTCAACATCGAAACTGGACAATTGAGAATTGGCAAAATGTTCTTTTTTCGGATGAGACCAGAATTGGCCTAAGATCAGATGACCGTCGAATTCGGGTTCTCAGAGCTCCAGGAAGACGAGCAAGACTCCAGGCTGCCAAATCTGTCCCAAGATATAAAGGAGGAACTGTAATGTTCTGGGGGGGTATTATGCTGGGAACAAAACTCCATTGTTACCACTTCAACAAACTTTCGGGTAGGAGGTATGTTGATTTAGTGCTAGAACCAATCGTTAGGCTGTGGAGAGCTGCAATTGGGGATAATTTTATCTTCATGCACGATAATGCACCACCCCATGCCAGTAGAGTGGCTCGAGAATGTCTTGAAACGGAAGGTGTCACAGTTTTAGACTGGCCTGCATGTTCACCAGACCTAAATCCTATTGAACACCTGTGGGACCAGCTCAAAAGAAGGATTCGAGCACGTCAAAACAATCCATGAAATGTCGCACAGCTTATTGACGCAGCGTTAGTAGAATGGGAAAACATACCCCAAGACAGTGTTGACAATTTAATAAGAAGCATGCCAACGCGAATTGAAGCTTGCATAAGGAATAGAGGTGGCAACACGGATTAATTGTATTTTTGTTTTTGCTTTTCGACCAATAAAATTTTAAATCTCATTTCTATTCTTAAACACAAAAATACCGATGTGTTTATTTTGTAACCTTATTAATTTGTATTATTGCTATATGAGTTTTTTTTGCATTAAAAGTCATTGGTAAGGACAGAGTTTTATTTATAAACCAAAAATGTTCATACATCTCAAAAATAATGAAAAATAATAGATGATTCCATATAAGTTTGGTTGTGTGTAATGTAAAAATCAAGAATTGTGTGAAAAAAGAAGGAAAAATAGGGAATAAGATGTTTTTTCAGTTTGGTTTTCAAGTTTAATGATTGATATCTCAAAAACGAAACGTTACCGCCTAAAAAAATCCATATTTGTGATCAGCGGCCCCAAAAAACCACAAAATTAATAAATACATGTTACATGGTTTTTAATGAAATATTGTCTTGCATATTATTTAATGTATATTAATATATAAATGTACGTTTTAATAAAACTGCTATGCACAGTATTTTTGTAACTAGGATTTTATTGTTGAGAAAATTTATTCAGTAAAATTATCCGCAAATAAGTATATATAGTTAATTTATATTCCATTTCTTTTTGAGATACAAACAGTTGTTTTAGGTAAATCATGTCCCTTTCAAATAGTAGGCTAATATTTTCGTATAAAGAAAATATAGAATTTGACACAAATTTCACCACAAAATTGGTATTTTAAAAAAACGTAATTTTCGGATCAGAAAACTTTAAACCTACTACTTCGCACTTTAATGTTGTAAAATTTTCGGGGAAAAGCCCCTGGGATATTTCATACTCCCCAAATCCCGGTGTGTGTGTGGGGGGGCGCAAATTTTAAGCTTCGCCAAGGGCGCGGCCATACCTAGATACGGCACTGTTTCTGAGATTTGGATTTCGCGTCTAATGAGCTATTGTTCATATTTTTCGAAGCCTTCTAACTATATGTCGCAGAAAACACACTTCTCGACCAGACTATTCGGCTAAAAAATTTAATGGATAGCGTTTTAAAAGTTAAGGTATATTAACAGTAACACCGGAAATGACAAGAGTTCTTTTTTTAGTGATTACCTTTGTTTTCGGCGTATAACATGAAGTAATCAATGCTATGATGAAACGGGACACCTGTTTTTATATCTATCATAAATTTAACATACAATGTGAAGTAACACCTTTATTAATTAATTAAACGCCAGTACATAGACCTTGTGTTATAGCGCGCGGTTAATTATCAAACTATCATTAATTTTTACTTTCCCGGACTTCCTGTAATCCTTAAAAACATTGTACAAAGTGACAAAGAAAGGTAAACAGTCAGTATTTATAACATTATTTTAATAATAGTTTGCAATATAAGCGTCAACAAGGCCGTAGCCAGTGGGGGTCAGGGGTCAGAACCCCCCGAAATTTCACAAAAAAAAAAAACTATGAATAAAAGTTACCACAGATTTCTTAATATTATAATAAAAGAAATTGTCTACTACTATAGTGAATAATTTTGGTAATGCTAGGTTTTGAGGCGGAAAACAAAACATTGAGTACAAACGCGTGCGGGCAGCGATGTTCAGTTTTAGTTTGAGAGTATCGTAGGTTGCAGCGCAAGGATCGCGGTTTTACAATCTGAGTTTCAGTATCTTTTAATATTATACAGGGTAACCCAACGAAAAGCTTGCATCCCTATTTGTGACTCTCCTGGCATATTTTGAAAAAAACTTTCGGACACGTCAATTTTGATTTTTAGGGGGACGTCTCTTCATCTATAGCCGTACAATACAAGGTTGGTCCAAAAAGAAGTTATTGCGTTGTACTTTAGATTTTTAAATGGAAACCTCCATTTTTTTTGGATTCTCCAAAAACTTTATAACTTTTGTTAATAAAGTTTATACCTATCTTCAATCGTTGTAAAGCTATTTACAATTATAATAAAATTCCATAAAAAGTGATAATAAGGAAATATATCTTAAAAATATTAATCAATTAGTTTTCATAGTAACAAGACTTTAAAATTAAAAACAACCCTCCTAGAATTAAAAAAAACAAAAAGCAACCTACAGTCATACGCAAATTAAAGGTAAAGTAAAATTATTTTCTATTAAGTAGGTGGTAATAAATGCTGAAAGTGTTGTCCTTCATGGAACAATAAATATTTTTTCATATGTATTTTCAAATTTTCAAGCATGTATGAAATTATTTTTTTTACGTTCAGCCGTAATCCGCTCCCGAAGATCTTAAATAGAATCTAACTTCGTACTACAATCTTTACTTTTCAAATACCCCCAAAGAAAGTAATCTAAAGAACTTGAGTCCGGAGATCTCGGCGATCACTCAATGGCCTCGTCTGCCGATCCATTGATTCGGGAAATGCGTGTCCAAAAACTATCGTACTGAAGCCACGTAGTGGGTGCACCATCTTGTTGGAAATAAATATCATTTTCATTAAAATTAACGCTATTTTCTATTATTTCGGTAATTCGTGGTTCTATTGTATTTTCTAACATGTCCAAGTACGTCTTGCCCGTCAAGTTTCTAGGAATAAAGGAAGGTCCTACAATATGATTTATGAAAATGCCGGCCCACATACTTATTTTTTCAGGAGATTTCGGTTGTACCTCTCGAAACAGATGGATTTGAGTCACTCCAATATCGACAATTATTTCTATTTACAGCACCATGTAAATAGACCGTACCTCATCCGAGAAACAAATATTAAATAACATGATTGCATTGTTGATTAAAAGTTGGGACACAATCGTCTTCATGAAGCTCATGGACAAGTTTATCTTATACGGGTGAAATTAATTGTCTTTCAAAATTCTCTGTGCTGTTAAGCATGTAAATCCTAAAGAAGTAGCCACCACGAGTGCCCTTGGGTGTCGTCAAGGTGTGTTCCATCACTGATAATTCTGCGACTTTATTTCTAACTGGTCGATTTCTTAATGGCGATTACGGCGAATATTAGATGAAGATCCAGTTTCTCAAATTTTCTCATTAATTAGCCACATACTCATCGTTAATATTTTTGTCTGAATGTAATGCATTAAAAAGCCGGACAGTAGCTTTTGTAATGCCCCCATTTTAATAATAATATTATTATTTTTACCCCTTCTTGAACTGAATAAATTATTGTTTAATATTTATCAGAACTAGGTAAATTTTTCAATTTGAAATCAAAGACAAAGTATTCCTATGACATATGAGGACACTGATGCTATATGTTTTCTTGATGGTATCCATGATTAGTATTTTTAGCCATGCAATCGATTATTTTAAGTATTGAGTTAAGTTGGTCAAATTTTAAAATAAACTTAAATAACTTTACAAGGATTAAAGATAGGTATAAACTTTATTAACAAAAGTTACTAAAAACGTCATAGAGAATCCAAAATTTTAAAAAATTGGGGTTTCAATTTAAAAATCTTAAGTGTAATGCAATATCTTATTTTTGGACCACCCTGTATTGTACGGCTATAGATAAAAATGCTCCCCCATAGAAATCAAAATTGACGTGTCCGAGCATTTTTCCCAAAATATACCAGGAGTCACAAATAAGGGTGCGACCTTTTCGTTGGGCCACCCTGTGTGTAGTACCCCGAAAAGATCACCCAATTTTGCAGAGTCGATACCCCTGACACAAAAGGCTAACCCCCCCAAAAATTATTCCTGGCTACGGCTTTGAGCGTCAATGAACCAATTTAGTTGGAAGTCTTCAAGAGCAGCACCGATTTTAATTTTTTTTTAAATAATTTTGTTTTTTATTTTTATTTAAAATCAGAAATATTTTGGAGGCGGCAAACAAATATTTTTATTGATTAAACAATATTTACGATATTTAAATAAAACATTTTTTTTAAATCGTTCCAACTTTTTAAATAATAATTTTCGTTATTTTTACAAAAAATCTTTTTTGTAGATAATTAAATTTCCTACCAAAATAGTTTTACAATAATTTCTCGTATTTTTCATAGTTTCGAAGTTATCGTGAACTTCAATTTCTGAAAGCAGAAATTTTAGTTAATTTTCGGACTGTTATAATTGCTTATAATATATTTGCAAAACCTGGCAAAGCTTAGCTTACCCCCTTTTCTTTAAAATTTATATTATACTGACGAGTGCTCTTTATTTTTTAGGGATGAAAACTACCCTTTGTTTCTAAAATCTATACAACTATACATTAAAGCTTAAGTTGAGTAAAATTAATTTAAACAAGTTGAAAAATTTAATACTTTGTTTTTTTTTAAACATTATTTAAAATATTTCAGCCCTTAAAAATCAACCATCTTTATGATTTAATTAAAAATATATATACCCTAAAAAATATATTTTCACAGTGTTTTGTATAGAAATTTGAGATGAAGCATAACTTACCCTCCTACCTCCAGCATAATCTCCATTAGGCTTAAGGTCGCTTTTTATTTTTTAGGGGTGAAAACTACCCCTTATTCCAGAAACCTTCACAGTCACATAAAATTAGACTCAAATAAGTTGAAAAGTAAGTATTTAATTTTTTGAAACATTATTTAATATACAGGGTGGCCGTCCATATTTTGACCCATTTTGATCGCGAATAACTTTTGAACAAATAAAGATATCAAGATGCGGTTTTCGCAAATATACTTATATTTCTTTACAGTTTATTCTCGTATCTTTACCATTTTTATGTGACATTCCATTAGCTCAAAAACAAAATGGCCGATTTTCCGATATAGGACAACTTTGTTATTTTAAATGGAACACCCTGTATATGTTTCAATATTTTTAAAATTTAATCTTTCCCCTTTAAAAAAATGTAACACAAGCTATGGTTATCTTAAAAAATAACGCATTTATTGACCTCCAAAGAATTGACTGTATGTCGAATAGGAATATTATTTTAAAAGGATTTTTGAAAAGTCGCCTGTGGAAACAAAGTTATCTCGTTTCCATAACAGCAACAAGCCTCATTGTCAGCCATTGTTGGTCATTTTTGACAAGTTATTTTAATTAGGATGCGCAAAATGTTCTCGTTAAGCGAAAAAGGAAAATGTGTTATTATGTTTGCCGAAACCAAATCAGTAAAAGAAACCCAGCGAAGATTTAGAAACATGTTTAATAAAGCTCCACCCACAAAAAATTCAATTAAAATCTGGTACAGAAAATTCTGGAGTACAGGATCTTTAGCCCGTAAAAAGAAATTAGTAAACAATGAGAATTTGCTAAATAAAACGTTACAAATTCTGAAGATAACTCAGGAAGATCCAACATTGTCAACAAGAAAAATCTCAAGTTCAGTCCACATTCCTAAAACTACAGTACAAGAAATCAATGAAAAAGAACTTAAATTAAAGTCATACAAAATTCAAATGTTACAAGAAATAAAAGAAACTGATTTTCCACAAAGGGTGGAATTTTGCCAGAGAATTCAAAATTTAGTAAGGAACAATATACATTTTTTGGATAGACTAATAATGTCAGACGAAGCCACATTTCACCTCAATGGAAAAGTAAATAAGCATAACTGCAGGTTTTGGGCAACAGAAAATCCTCGACAATATAACGAACACGTTAGAGATTCGCCAAAAGTCACAGTCTGGTGTGGTATGTCAAAGCAAAAAATTTATGGGCCAGTTTTTTTTCATGAACCAACTGTAACCTCTTGGACTTACGTTGATATGCTGGAAATATTTTTTATTCCCAATTGCAGGAAGAAAATCTATTGAATTTCGTCTATTTTCAACAAGATGGGGCTACACCACGTTATGCTAACATTACCAAGGATTCACTGACCAACGTTTTTGGAAACCGGTGGATTGGAAGAGGAGGCCCTATTTCCTGGCCACCTCGTTCACCAGATTTGACTGTTCCAGATTTTTTTCTGTGGGGATATGTGAATTTAGAGCAATTAAAAATTAATATCCGAAACATAATAGAAAATATTCCTGAAGAATTTTTAGTCAATAGTTTTAATAAGTTTTTTTCGAATTTAAATAAGTGCGTCGAAGTCGGCGGAAGGCATTTTCAACATTTACAGTAGTTTTTTAAAAAGTAATGTAACCTTATTGTAACTATTATTTTGTGAATAACCTAAACCTTGGCGATCCTTTTTTTTGTAACATATGAAGCAAATTTTAATTGTTAAATAATATTGTTGGTCGACATGCAGTCAATTTTTCTAAGGTCAATAAATACGTTGTTTTTTGAGATAACCATAGCTTGTGTTACATTTTTTTAAAGGGAAAAGATTAAATTTTGAAAATATAGAAACATATACAGGGTGTTCCATTTAAAATAACATAGTTGTCCTATAATGGAAAATCGGCCATTTTGTTTTTGAGCTAATGGAATGTCACAATAAAATCGTTAAGGTACGAGAATAAACTTTAAAGAAATATAAGTGCATCTGCAAAAACCGCATCTTGATACCTTTATTTGTTCCAAAGTTATTCTCGATTAAAATGGGTCAAAATATGGCCGGCCACCCTGTATTTTAAATCTTGAAAATCAACCCTTATTATGATTTAATAATAAAAAATTGTTTACCCTAGAAAAATAACATATTGAAGTATTACTAATTTAATTTTGTAATTTTTTAATTCTCAATAATCGACCCCATACAATAATGCAATGCAAAAAATAGTACAAAACCGCCGATTTTTAAAAAAATGCCTTAAATCGCATAATAAAATTGGGTTTGACTCACCCTTAAAGTGTGCATTACGCCAGTGATCGCTTTTTAGTTTTTTAGGGGGTGAAAACTACCCCTTATTACCAAAACCTTTAAAACTTACTTGACTTTCATATTAAAGCTTAAATCAAGTAAAACTTGGCTGAAATAAGTTAAATAATAAATGTTTAATCTTTAAAATATTAGTTAAATTATTTTATCTCTTAAAAGCAATTCCTATTATGGATTAGTGAAAAAAATATATATTTTTGAATAAAATAAAAAAACATACGTACAATTACATTAAAAAATGTATTGAAAAATCTAATGTGTCCTATGAGTACATCGTCATGGTTCGATTTGGGCTTTTAAAATGCTCCAAAAAATTGTTTGTGTTAAACATAACTCATTCAGTTTTTGTGATGTATGTATTGGTTCCACAGCAATTACATCACTTATTCGGTCTTTTAAGAGCTACAATTTTGTTATTTACAGTTTTTTGATAAGATACATACTTATCGAATTATTTGCAAAAAAAACGATCAAAAACGTTGATTTTATCGACGAAAAACGCCGACTTTCTATCGCGAATAACTCGAAAAGTATGCATTTTACAAAAAAAATGTATAGAATATTTTTTGTTTAGAAATCATTTTTCTATCGATTCCTGTAGCCAAATTTTAAAAAATTCCACCCCCGGCATGGTTTAGCAACCACCCCCAAGATAAAGGCACCCTTTGACATGATATAGATTTTGATTCTTGGATTATTCTCTACCTACTGTCAAAATTTCAAGTCATTCTATGCATTTTAAAAAAATTGAGAGGCAAAATGGTTTGTTTTTTGGACTATGTCTATATCTTACAAGCAATTATTACAGTCCGGAAATTTAGTAAAATTTCTGCTCTTAGAAATTGTAGTTCACGTTATCTTCGAAACTATGAAAAATACGAGAAGTATTGTATAACTGTTTTTGTAGAGAATTTAATTATCTACAAAAAAGTTTTTGTGAAAAAATAAAAATTTATATTTAAAAAGTTACAGTGATTTAAAAAATTTAATATTATTACTATTGTCCAAATAATATAAATATTTGTTAACCCTCTCCAAAAGGTTTTTGAATAATATGAAAAAACAAAATTATTAAAAAAAAACAAATTCGGAGCTGTTCTTGAGGACTTCCAAATTTTGACAGTTTTTTGTATTCATTTACGCTACTACAAGCCTAATTTTTACGTATGTTTGTTATTCAGAAATAGTGTACACTATTTTGCACTTTTTTTACGTAACCGCTCTTATGAAAGGTGTATTTTAGGATTACTTGTGTAGAAAAAGTGTAAAATACACATTCTATTTAGTATTTAATATTCGTAACTTAGTATATAAAATATATAAAAAAACCAGCAGTATCTTTCAAAAATATTTAAAAACATATACCATTATGTAAATTAGTTTAAATAAATCTAAAATCTGATTTGACATACCTATTACAGAACCTATTTTCAGGTTATAATTTTTTACAGCTCAGTGATTTAGAAATTATGGTCTATGATTAAGATAATCTTTTACAAACCAGATAAAATCTAAATTTGACTTCGGAATGTTGTTGCTAGTTCACACTTAATTTGTTAATTGGAAACGATTTAAAATATATTAGATAGCTTTATCTATAAATAAAATCAAATAAATTAGTTAATTTTCAAACTAATAAATCAAATTAGCGTCTGTATAAGGCTAAATAGCTTCTGGCCTAAGGCTAGTAGTCAGGGCCGACCCAAGAATGGTTATGGTAATTTTTAGATTATAAATTATTAATATATTCTTTACTTTTACCACAGTCCACAAAGGCTTATAAGTACTAAGTACCGTGGATGCGGGGTTTTTAGATGTTTAACCCATTTTATCCCACAGTTCCACCGACGCTGTCCAAGTACCGAAACATACAGATATTGTATTTTACAGCACCTTTTAGACAACGCGGTCTAGCTATCACAACTTCCTCTTAACTACTCCCATAACCAGCTGGGTAATGTCAACCGGTCGAGATCTTCAGTTTGGCCTGGGTTCCGAACCACATCCAACGCTACATAAATATATTGGGAAAAATTACAGCATTCTGTCTAATAACTTAGATACATTTTTTTCGATCTAGGTGGCCATGATAGAGCAAATATTAATATTTTGAAGCCAATTAATTTAACTAAAATAAAAAACACCCATGCCATCAAATTAAGCGTAATTTGATCGCGTTTTGAAATTTTAAAGAAAAACAATCGGAAGTTTCCGGAGCAATTTCCAAAGAAACCGGAAGTCACCGAAAATCATTAGACAAACAATGTCAAATTTGATATTATATAATACCCCAAAGGCGAATATTTTCATTCTAAAAAATTTGGGAAAAAGAGGGGGTGACCCGCTCTCCTGGATCACCCGGTATATATAAAGCTCTAAAGGGTAATTAAGAACTGGACGACTTTTTACCGCCAATATATCCATCTTGAAAATCCAAAATACTGTAAAGGAAATACAAAAATATACTTAAAATCCTCAAAAAATGACGTCATATAATACGAACAATACAAAAATTTTTTGCGGATGATAATTTGATCTGAAAATCCAAGTCAAACCTGGTCTTGATATCACAAAAAAATGAATATATCACATAATTTTTACAAATCTGTAGTAAATATGCATGGCTTGAGGTGGAGTTGTTTAAATATTTGGTAGAAGTAGAATCTCGAGGCAACCTATAATTAAAAAAAATTATAGGGAAGAATTTGGGGTTTTAGAAGCAAAATTTTTAGGGGGCCATCGGAATACAGAATTTTAAAATAAGAGGGCCCTTAAATTTAAATTTTTACTTTTTTATTTAATAATTAGTTTTTTATTGATTTTTTTAAATTAATTTATTAAATTTTAATTTAAACTTTTAAAAATCAAAAAAAAGGCCTATGGTTAAAGAAATTCTATTAACTGTTTTTAAATTTAACCCATAAGGTACTTTTAAAAAAACAACTTTTAATATAAACTTTTTTATATCTTGCCAAAATACTATTTCCTCATAAAATTAAAAATGCTGTATAAGGCATGCTTGATTTTTAAAAAATTAAAAATATTAAAGTATTTAATAATGGGGGGGCTGGATGCCAAACGGTAATTTTTCCCCAAAATTTTTTGTCATATTTACGTAAAAATTGCTCATCCTGGGACACACTATATACTTTAAAATACCTTCAAGAAATGTACTGTCATATGGGAATGCAGCAACAATACTAACAAATCTGAGTTTTGCGGATGATATAGCTTTGTTATCTGACAACCTACAAGATATCAGGAAAACGCTGGAAGATCTTCAGGAAGTATGTGCTCAGGTTGGACTAAAAATGAATATATCAAAAACGAAATTTATTACAAATCTGGCCCCTAGTGGAAATATTGCTATTGGTGACTGCGAGGTGGAGTTGGTGAATAAGTACACAGATCTTGGTCATGAAGTACGAATCTCGAGAGTCAACCTAACATGCGAATTAAAAAAAAAAAAAGAATTATGCCCTCTTGGGCTGCATATGGCAGACTTGGGGATGTGTTTAGAAGCAATCTTCCAATTTGTCTAAGTGTGGATGTAAAGGGCTGCTTGATGATCATGGGAATACAGAATTGTTTACAATAAGGAAGGAAGCTGTAATAAATTTTGAATTTTACTATTTTTATTTATTTTAAGTTAGTTTTTTATTGATGTTTTTAACATTAATTTCATTTAAGTTTAATTAAATATCAAAACATCTTTTTATGGGGTTGCTGCAAGTAATAAATCAATTAAAGTTAGTCACAGAAAATATTTCTAAAGACATTTTATAAATAACTGATTTTTAAATTTAACCCAATAAGGGTACGTTAGGTAAAAACATTGCTACTTATTAATATGAAGAATTTTTATATTAAAATAATTTTGTTTTAACTGCCAGAATAATATTTCCCACATGATAATTACATCGTGGGACAAGCTGTATAACTGAAAATATTGCATTGGGTGCTATAGAAAAAAACATTAAACAAAATAAAGTATTTAATGAATCAGAAATGGCGCATTTTTGGTGTAAATACACGCACCTTAGTTCCCATCTGGTTTGCAAAGATGAGTCATACATAAATTATTACTTTTAACATAATATGCAAAGATATGTTATTAATGCCTTACCTCCATCTTTTTATTCTAATTGCTAACGTCATTACTTAATCCATACATCATCTGTGATATTTTTCTTAGGACTTACCTAAAACAAAACAAAAGTAATAATTACTGTCAATTAAAAAAAAAAATTAATTTAATAGGTACTTTGCCTAAGGCAGTGTTAAATTTGTTGTAATAAAAACAGATTAGATCAAAGCAAAATAATAAATAAAATTAAGAAATACAAAAGGTGCTTTAAGTTTGTATCATTGGCATTGGTTTGTCAGCTGCGTACTATAACTTAACATGCAGTACACAGAGTGGCCCATTTTTTATTTTTCGATAATCCAAGAAAGTTTTTTTGCGATCATGTCTGGATAACTCTTGAAGATGACGTCCACGTCCAGGTTCCGGTGCACCAGGTGCTCGGGGGTAGTTTTTGATAGAAAAACTCTCGGGAATGACGTCCCGGTTCCGGTGCACTAGGTATTCGGGGGGTGTTCGGGGAGTGTTCGGGGGGTGTTCGGGGGGTGTTCGGTGGGTGTTCGGGGTGTTAGGGGGTGTTCCCGGTGCCATATTTAAATTCAGTGAGACAAAAAACCCCCGGTGATCAAGTTTCATTTCCTTTTCGCGTGAATTTCGGTAGAAGCCACGGGGATGACGTTCATCAGCAATCCTGAGCTCCAGGTCAGCTATGGGTCAATTTAAATATTATAAGCGGGATCAGCGACCTCCATAACAAGGAAACCTGGTTTGAGTCAATTCCGAGTCTTATTAAAAAAATTATGTGATTTTCTTAAAGTGACTTGAAAAAATGTATTCTTTGAATGCACTTTTGCCTGCACAAATGCAATTTTGAGTTTGTATACATTTTTTACCAATGATTTTAAGAAAGCGAATGCAACAAAAAAAACATTTCGATCCGTCTTAGTACAAAAATTTCCGAGATTTTGGCTGTTTTAGTGCTTTATTTCCTCGACTAAAATGCAGATTTACTGTAGTAAACGTTTTATTATTTTTTATCTTTAGTTGGATCGAAAAAAAAATAAAAAAATAACCTGCATACACTTATAGTGGTAAATTATAGACGCCCACATGTAAATATATTTTCAAATATAAAAGATAGTCAGTGTTTTGTCCTAAATCTAATGGTGACTTCATTTGGGATATAAGAATAAGTAAATGTTACATTAGCCGCTTTATATTTAATAAGATATCAGGTTAACAAATAAAAATACTTGAATATCCAAGCAGAACAAGATAAAGAGGCGTTTATTATGGTAAAACAAACTTTGGGTTGAATGTTTTTTATGCTGGTAGCCAGTGAAAATACTTAAAACGTAAAATAAATTTTAAGGAATCTTAAAAACGTAGCTACATGTAGGTTCATGCCTTTACTTTTGTTGATATTTTTTTTAAAATTTGGAGGGCAAAAAAATAAAAAATAACTATAAATTATAGAAAAAAAGAACACAATTAGAAACAACAAATAACCAAATTAGATTTAGGTCACTGTCTTTTTTGGCTTATATTTAATGAAACCTCTTCAAAATAATGACTAAAGTAACTTTTTAATATATATTTTTTATAATATATTTACACTCGATATAGAGCATGGCGTATACGTGGGGGGGGGGCAAGGGGACACCTAGACTTCTTCTAATTTTTAAAAAAGTTTAAATACTTTTAAGTAATAACTGAATTTCATACCTATATTATTTCAGTTACTGTTTATAGTCAATATTCGCGACGCATAATAATTCTAAAAAGTTTTGCGCAACTCGAAGCGTACAGTGTACACACTTGTGTGAATTCTACAGAAACTGTCAAAAAAGGTATCTTTTATTTTTAATAGCTGTTGGTAAATACTTGGACGAAAGACATTAAGTTTTAGTACTACAAGAAGCTTTTTTTTTATAATCACATAATAATTTTTTAAAATTTTGAAAACGCAAATCAAAGCGTACAATGTTCACACTTAAATGAATTCTTTAACAGCTGGCAAAAAAAGGTCTTTTTTTAATAGGTTTTTGCGATTACTTGGGCGGGAGACATTAGGTTTCAGCACAACCGAAAACCTTTTTCTATTATCTCCAGTGGCTTTTATTAGACGAGACAGAGGGGGGGTTCTTCCACTTTTTAAAGCAATTTAAGCGGGGGGGGGGTTCGTTTAAAAAAAATTGCATTTTTTTTCAAATTTGATTTTCTGAATGGAGAACCTTTTAGGAATATTGTGTAAAAATTTGAGTGGGATCGAAGCAAAACTAACGAAGATACAGCGATAAGTAAGATAAGCCAATAAAACTCGCTTATGAACGTTTCTCATAACTTTAAAACTACTACTACTGCACCGATACTTTTAAAATTTTGAAGACCATTTCTGTGCATAATTTACAGGGTAACGTAAAAGAGTAACGCAAATTTATTAATATTTTTTGTTTTACAGTAACAAATTAGCCGATTTTTTTCACAAAAATCACGTTTTTCATTTTAAAGTGTTGGCGTGAGGGGAACCCCAATTCAACTTTTTTGCGACACGCTTCCAAATAATTGCTGTCATTGCCGTATTTTTTAATATTTCTTTATAAAAATTTTACTTAATATTTCTTGAATGTTATACTTTAATGTAGCAGTAATTTATAAATAGATTTTAACTGTGTCTTCCAAAAAAAATCTTTGCCTTTTTTTGCACGAATTAACATTCCTCCCCCCCTTAAATAATTTGGATAATTTTTTTCCTATAATATTTTAGTTAATTTATAAGCTAAGCAGTTGCCCTTCCAGTTTTTATAGTCAAGATACGCCACAGATATTGAGTACTGTTATCTATACTTAGTGGATCATTCTAGACTTGAATTTTTATTATGCAACCTGTTATAAATAATAAAATTATTTTTTTCTTCTAGTGGTTCAAAAAGGTGCAGTAATTTATAAAAATT
The DNA here is from genome assembly GCA_019359885.1 of Listronotus oregonensis. NCBI lineage: Eukaryota > Metazoa > Arthropoda > Insecta > Coleoptera > Curculionidae > Listronotus > Listronotus oregonensis. The sequence goes on along the minus strand of JAHBCN010005906.1, from coordinate 33,347 downwards.
ATGTCTAATAGTAATCATTTTAAAACACTTTTTTGACTTAAAGTAGATTTAACTTCTTTTGCCTCGTTTAAAACTTCTTTCTGGAAGATATCACGATGATTTCTCTTTGGTTCAAAATCTACATTTTATAATTTGACTTTTTTCATCAAAACGTTCTTTATAGTGCACCCTATTCAATTATTTTTTAATCCTGTTTAATGCTGACCCCAAACATTCACTTTCTTTTAATTAATTAAATATTATAAATAAAAATTAGTTTAATTTTGACATAATTTATTTAATAAAAATGCAATTAAAACCAGGACAAATGTTCTAAGCAAAGTACGTTTATTTATATAGAGTTTTCTCTCTTCCGGGTATAACCATCTAGTTTAAATTTTTAGCCTTTTAGTGAGTCAAAATGCAAATATTTTGAGTTCGATTACACTAGTTTAAAGTAAATATGTACACATTATTCTAATTTGATGACGGTAGATTGTTTAGTACAAATTTGAGGAAATTAACAACTTTACCATTTAAAAATTGTGATAAACTGAATAAAAGCAATAAAATACTCGGCTTACCATTTAAATACTTCTGCAAAAACAACAGTAAAGTTGTATTTTTAATTAAATAAATGCACGTTAGACTGCAAGTCTAGTCTGGATGACGTTACCTACACATTAATGGGAGGGGGAGGGTCGGTGTAGTTTAAATGTAATAGTTAGTAATGTAGTAAAGTTTTGAAATAAACTTATTTATACTACATCTTGTTATCGTTGTTTCAGAGAATTGTAATCACCTATGGCAGTTATCCTCAAGAAGTTCCTGGACAACATGAAATTTATATGGGTGATACTTCTGGCTTATTAATATTCGCAGTGTAAAAGCTCTAACATCGTTAATCGCAGTGGCGTAGCCAGGTATGGGCCAGGGGGGCGACTGCCCCCCCCCCCGCCCCTCTAGACCAGCGCCCCAAACAAACCTACCGTATATAAAACAGGTACTATTTACAACATACTATGCTGTGCTTTAAACATTTTTTACTTGCTGGTGTAATTTAAAGGTGGGTTTAGACCTGAGGGAAGACGACGATGAAATCATGGAGGGTGCATTTATTTTAATGTATAATTTGATAAAAAAAAAAACTCGTAAACGTAGACCTTGTTGTTGGTGACAAAAATTAATTTTTACCCAACAGACAAAATCTTTATTACGCGAGTTAGTCCCCCGTTAATACGTGCGTTGTGATACTCCTAAAGCCGGGTATTCACTTAGCGAACGTAAAAAGGCCGCATAGTAGCGAATATAGGTTCGGTTAGTGGGACGTAAAAAATTTTTAAAATTACGGACGCATGCATTTGGTTGCGGAAAGGTTCCTCGCTTGTCGGTATATCAAAAATTCGCTGCACGCATTTTTTTGGAAGTGTACGTATATGAATGAAATACGAATTGTCGGAACGAAGGTGAAAAACACTAGCATACGTTTGTTAAATTTTGGATGTCAGAGCCCTGTCGAAAAAATTGTACGTACATTTACGGCATATACGTTTGTTGCTGTGCTGCTGTATACGTTCGCTAAGTGAATACCCGGCAACAGTCCCAACCCCCTTCAAACTGGTCGTTCGCAACCCAATTAATTCTTTGAGCATCGCATGGGGGAGACAGCCGGCGGATCGCGCCGAAGCTATTCCCCATAGAAACACAGCGTGAGCGTGCGCGCATAACCGTTTAAGCCGGGTATTCACTTAGCGAACGTATACGGCCGCATAGCAGCAACGTATAGGTTCGGTTAGTGTGGACGTAAATAATTTTTTGACGGACGCATGCATTTGGTTGCGGAAAGGTTCGCTCGCTTGCCCGGTATATCAAGGAAATTCGCTGCGCAGTTTTGGAATGTGTACGTATATGAATGAAATACAAATTGTCGGAACAAAGGGGGTGAACAACACTACCGCATACGTTTGTTAAATGTAGATTAGACCATGTCGAACAAATTGTACGTACATTTACGGCCCGTTTGTTGCCGTGCAGCTGTATATTTCGCTAAGTGAATACCCGGCTTTACACTTGCACATTCGCGGTGGATCAGTGCGTGCGTGCTCAGGTCCGCCCTTTAGAAGTCATATTTTAAAATAATAATTGTCCTCATTTTTTGTTAATAATTTTCTGTTAAAATGTCAGCGGAGCGGTTATTCTCTTCAAAAGCACTAACACCGCGAAAAAAGCCGCTGAGCGCGGCATCCTTTTTGTGGCGGCATTTCTTTTTTTGTCGGTATTGGATATATTCAGAATTGTTTCTATTTTTAATATTGCAAATCGGCATATTTCAAACGTATGTTATTTATTTCGGGTATCATATTCTCCTCTTTGTGGTGTTATTTAGTCGTTTATTGCCTATGCAAAGGTAAACTTTTTAAAGAGTAAAAATGGATAAAAAGAAAAAAGTCAGGTGCTGAGTTCAGGAAGGAATATCGTGAAAAAATGATTTTTAGCGCAACACACAGCCAAAAATTACAAGATTTTCAAAAAAACTGCTGGGAAAGAACATTTTTTATATTGTCATTATTTTTTTTTTCTGGCCTAAAGTTTCAAATATAGGTTTGTTTGTTTATTGTTGTGTTTTTTTTTTAATAAAAATTTTTTTAAGAAATAGAGCCCCCCTTTTAAAACGTTGCCCCCCCCCCTGAAAGGTTGACTACGCCACTGGTTAATCGTTATCAAACGCTCTGGTGTTAGTTAAGAAATGTGCACCCTCATTAACTGATAGGAATATATCATATTTTTATCTCTAGTTAAAGCGGATGGTCGGCCTGTTTTAGCTAAATACCTTAACGTCATCCTCTTCCAATTTGTGAAATATTTTACGTACACTTGACAGCGTTACTGAATTATTAGTATAGCTTGTATTAAGCAAGACAAATGCATCCTGGTTCCGTAATTTGTCTTTGCAATCCAACATAATAAAATTTCCCTAAACCGAAAATTTGAAAACTTGAAAATACTAACATTATAATTCAAGTCTAATATTTTTTTTGTGAAAGAAACAAAATAAAACGACAAAAAAAAACTGTGGAAACAAACTGTTCACAAGGCTAGATTTAGTGACTGACATATGGAGGTTAGAGGGGTAATGGCTGTTTTGCTTAAAAAGTGGCCCCAGAATAGCATTCACTAGAGAGCGTTGCTGTAGCTAAGCGAACCAATGAGAACCAATGACCGCAATATATAAAGTAAAGTTTAAAACAACGAGGTTATTGGTTTAGAAAGGGTCTTGGGATCACTACCGCCATCTTAATTTGTTGCAATTTAAGGGCTTTTTTTTTCTAACACAGAGATGCTGATCCTTACCTCTAGAATCGATGGCTTGACCGACGCGACGATCAGCGTTGACATACGTTGAACGTAGCTATATCAATGAAAATGTATGAACAACCAGAGTTCAGAGCGCGTAGCAGTTTATTAGCTCTGCACTGTAGTTGATAATTACTTACAATATTCGCCTTAAAATTAAATTAAAAAAACATAGTAATTTTGATTAAAAAACTTATATGGACCAGTTTCAATGGAACGTTCAGTTTTAAAATACCTTCTCATAGAAGCCTCAATGAACTAGGTTGCCATTTGAAATAAAAACGTTTATATAGATAAGTAGAGATTAAGGGGTTGAAGAAAGGGAGCTAAAAATATCATAGACAGACGAACAACAATCTGAACTTATCCCCGTGTTTTAGCGGTTTTTTTATTACTTACAACAAACGAATTTTGTGCGTTTTCTTTTAACTTTACATATTTTTTCAATATCTTTTTACACTTTAGTCATATAGTAAAAAGCTAATTAAAGTAAGACTTTTGATAAATTAGGACAAACCTGTAAGTCAACAATATTTTAATTAATTTATGTTATTTTTAATTTTAAGTTTGGTTTTTTTAGTTGCTTAAAGAAAAAATATAGTATAATTAAGGAACCTGTTTTTATTTGGACATGTTTAAATAAGATGCAATTTAAAGATGCCACAGAATATAATGTGGCGTAAAATTGGATTTTTTAAAGTGTCGTGTCATTAAGAAATAAAAGTAAATGTAGTAACAGCCGAGGAAAGAAGCGAATTAAGGCATTAAGGGCAATAATGGCTTTATACATGTTTTAACAAAATATACAGGAATTGCATAATTAGAATCTTGTAAGTTAGTAAAATTTAAACTTCTGATTAAAAAAAAGTAGGTGACAATTTTAAATTACAGTAAGAGATAGATATTGAATTTATTTTTTTTTATTTTTTCGGTACACAGTTATGTTTATTAAAAAGAGTGCTAGCTAACCACGCGGCAAAGTTGTAAATTAAAAAAATATATTCTTTTGTGCTTTTAAAATAAATACAAATTTTGTGATTATATTTCTGCAAATAGGTTTAAGGCGGGATTTGGTGCTCGACCGAAAATTTAGCGCGAACTTTTCGATCAAGTAGCAATCTAACATGTGATCACTACAGTCCGGGAGCTGATGGACTACCATGCGCTTTGAACTGTGGTTGATAATATGTTTTCATTGATATAACTACATTAAAACCGATACCAGCGCTAACTATCGGCCAAGCCATAAATCAAGCTCAAGAAACAAAGTAAATATTAATGACTAACAAGAAAGAGAGATCAATATGGAGAGTTATGCAAATTAAGTGTCCACCACTGCTTTTTTATTAATTGAAATACAAAATTGTTTAAAACAGCAAACTAATAGCATTTTAACACCTTTTAGGATTAAACAATGCAAAAACCAATGGACAATCGTATTTTCAAGTATGATGGTACGATAGCATTTTTTTTAATTAAACATATTGTATTTTCTATAGCTGTTAAAACAATGTTTTAAAAAGTTTTTAAAAATACCACATTTAATATTTTTATCCCTTATAGTTTACAAAATATGGGTATCCATATTTGAGAAATATTGTTTAATTTTTATTATATCGACATTAGTAAGCTTACTTTTTACAGATCATTGCTGTAAATCTAATGGAACTTCGAAGGCATTTCTTGGATTTAGATACCCATTGTTCCAAAACTTTTTAAAAAATTAAACATATTAGTGAGGTATATTTCTAAAGCTCTCTAAAAATCTTTATAATGGTGATGATACAAAATACATGGTGTTTCGTTTAAAAAATGCCTAAAAATATTTTTTAGATATGGATGGCTTATTCCTAAAAACCTGCACAAAATATTAAAGATATCTAATGTAAATTTTTTTAAAGTTTTTTAAAGGTATTGTAAAATACAATATGTTTATTAAAAAAAACTGTAAAATTAAAAAACATATTTTAATTTCTTCTGTATTATTTAGTCTTAAAGGGCGTAAAAAATAATACGAGTTTGTTGATTTAAACAATTGTAAATTTTAACTAAAAACAAAGCTACTTATAGTGAACACTGGATTTAAATAACCCTATATACATATATAATGCATGTATGCGAGTTTCTAAACTTGAAATAAATTAAATAAATCAAAAACATATTATTTTTTGAAAAAATGCAGAATAGCAGCAACTAAAGAGGCGTTGGTGTATAGGCGGGTATAATGTAAACCAATAAACTTGTAGTCTGGTCAAATAAGACCTAAAAATAGTAGTGAAACTACAAAAATTCGCATAGAGCTTAAAACCAGTAGAAAAGTTCGGAGCACCATTATATGCGAAATCTGTGTGCAAATCAATTTGCTGAAGTTTTAAAAAGAGTAGGTACCTAATTTAACTCAACAAAAAGTAATGACCAACAAAATTCGCTTCCTTCTTTCCAAGTTTGAAGCTCTTAAAAAAACTACATGTTTAGATAAGTTTCGATACGAATGTTTTTTTTTAAACACCTGGGGGTTTAAAAAAGAGTGCAATTTTTATCTTCCTTCCAACCTCGGCTTTTGCCTTTATCAAAATCTTTTCGCTTTATTATCAAGTTAAGTAGGTATAGCTTGGTTATCAACTAACCCAAAAGACTGAGATTGAAATTGATCGAGAATACATTGAATCAGTTCAGATAGATCTGGAGCCGGGGAGGGTTGCATGTATTATAGGCCCCACGCCACATCCAATTCGCTTTGAATTCTTGTGGCATCCCTAAAGTGTAGCTTTTTGGGGGTGAGAGAAGCCAGTCTGACCAATATGCCAACAACAAGGCATTTTGTCGATATTTTTTTGAATAAATTTTTTTCCCCAGGCAGGGATTTGCCCCACGTTGTTTTTTTTGATTTTGCTAACAATTAACTGTAGAATAAATTATTCAAAACGCCATACCTCTGGACCCTCGCCGGACGCAATAATGGGGCAAACATGTCATTTTAGCAATGAACGCCCCACCTCACTTGGCGACGCCCTGAGGTATTGACGTTTTGAATTCTTTGTTCTGCAGTTCATTACCCCGGGGGACGACCCCAACAGCTGGCCCATGCTCCAGCATAGTGGAAAAATTACACCTTCGGTCAGTATGGCGGACCTAGACGCCATTTGGGGGCATATTGGGGTTTGCAGACTTTTGGGGACCTTCTTGACGACATAACCCAAAAATCAAAGTCCAGATCCAAAGGTTGGATATTACTTACAAGTTGAAATCCCTCCTGGGGTTACTTTAGGGATGCCATACCAAGAAATCAAAGTGGAAAATAAAGATGTCTTGTCGTGGGGCCTATAATACATGCAAAAACCCTCTCGGCTCCAGGTCTAAGACTTTACTCCCACCTGCGCCGGAGAAACGTCACAACACAATATTTTGCAACTGTAAAAAGGGATATAGTGCTAAATGCGACAAAACCAAAGAGTTAGATGCCTCCCTTTTGCAGCCCGATGTCACGGCCAAAAAGTGTCAATTTTTAATTACCAACAGGGTCGAAGATAACGGGAAGACATGGATGAAAGTTGGCAATTTTATTGCACCCAGCAAGAGGAAGAAGGAGAAGAAGAAGGAGAACAACAGAGACCGGATGAACGCGAAAAAGAACAAGAAGAAGAGGAAACAGAAGTATTAGAGGAATATGATTCTAAAGAATATTTTTTTCCAGTTTTTTACAAGTTACACCGCTTTTATCATTTTGAAAACTACTTTTCTTTATTATTCAATATTTCTTAATTAAACAGGATCACAATAGATTGTGAAGTAGGCCCACCGAAACTACATTAAAAAAAAAACGCGCTAAGTTCACTACCTCACGGGTGGCGTGGAAACTTTAATAAAAAAAATAATTTTTTAAAGTTTGAACCGTTTTTCACAGTGGCTCCTAAAAAAAAAGTTTAAGACAATTTTATGTTCGACAATTTTTGTCCTAAACCATTTAAAAACCCATTTTGAAAATGGTAAAACCTTTTTGTGACCTTTTCACCATGAATACATTTTTCCAGGTACCATCGATGGGGACTATTCGATTTCACATTAGCAGTTTTTTTTACACATTGTAGGTTAGTTATAGTTTAATAAATCATAGTTAAAGCAAACAACTAGCGTAACATTTCTAACATTTTTAGCTGTATCATTTTTGTACCTTTGCTTTGTCAAAATTAACTGGATTATTGACTGCCTGAAACATCTTAATTTGCTGAAATTTAAGGGGCCATTTTTTAAAACAAAGATGGTGATCCTTTTTTTAGTATCCAAAAAAAACCCTTGTCAATTGACAGCGTCATCGCGTTTGCCTTTTTGCCAGTGCCATACCAGTGTTGGCAAATAGGAAAAATGTCGGGAAAACAGTTGTATTGATTTTATTTATGTTGTCTTAAAAAGTTTTAATATAAATATAATTTTCATATTATTTTTTCCTATTTGGTCTATGTATCTTAAAATTAATCCTTTTATTATAAAATAAAGGTCCTCCTTTCTGACCTTGGTCCCTTTTTTTTTGATGAAGTGTGTATTTCGAAAAAAAAAACCCTTTGGGAATGTAACACCACATAATCTGTAAATATTGTTTGCATGTTAATGAAAATGCGCAAATTTATTTTAGTTTACGGAAAGTGCAAATCTGGAATGTAAAGCAAACATGGTAGATGCGGGGAGATATTTTCCCCGAACAAAAAATATCGATGCAGAATATATGCAACATGCAGGTAATTTAGTTTGTTACGTATATCGACAATATTTGAATTTCCCGGCCCTTTTACAAAGTATATTTATTAGCTTTTAACTATTTTTAAACAACACTTTTAGTTTATAAAAAATAATTTTAAACAAAATTTTTTAAAGGGGAAAAAAACTACAAAGTTGGATTGTCTTGCGTGATAATTTGTACCTGGCCAACCTAGATTTTTCGGGTTTGGGCCCAAAACGTGAAAAAAAATTCCCCTGTGGTTTGTTACGCATAAATGTAAATTTTAATTCCCAGTAAGTATTCTAGTTTTTTTTTTCATCTATTAAACCCTTTTTTCCCTTTTGGGATATCTATTAAACGCCGAATTTAAAAATTCATCTATATGATGGGAAAAATAATTATTCAGAGTAAGTAGATTAGATTAGATTATTTGAGCGGAGATGGCAAAAATGACCCCCACCACTGCAACCTTGCCAGATTTATTGTGGTTTCTCCATCGCTCTTTAGAGGGCCCTTTTTCCAGGCCCGTCTTCTTAACTAGACTCCCGGGTCTTGACACCCACCCATATATCTTACCCGGTTTTGGCTTTTCTCACCCAAATCAATAAACCTAAGCCAACATAGGTTTCCCGTGGCCCCCACACATGGGCGGCTGTTTCTTCAGCCTCCTGATGAGAACCTTAAAAAGGCTATCCTCCAACCCGGCCTATTCTTTTCAGCTTTTCTTTTTGGGGTTTGCAATGTCCTGTTAGTTGACCTACCGTTATCCTTACGACTTTACGACTGTGGCTCAGTAGGTCCGAGGTAAACTTGGGCCCAGCAGGTCTTAATGAACTGCTTTGCCTGTCGTTGTCCTGGTGTTTGTAACCACCAGCTTTGAAACCCTGTCTACCCAGTTTAAAGAAAGATTTTTGGAGGTCGCGAGATTCCACAGAATTGGTTAGGGCCTATCATTTTTATGGCTGATTTCCCCTTGGCTAGGTCGTCGGCCTCTTCGTTACCTGGATGGCTCCCTTTTGGTCTGGAACTGATACCGTAAGTTTGTTTTCCAATCCGACTTTATCCAGGGCCTGTATACAGTCCCTGTCTGAGTAAATGACATTGTTTTTCCTTTACTCCCTTTTTCCTTTTTTAGCACGGCACAATGCATTACTGTTTTTCCGTTTTGGGAAAAAGTTGCGTCAAACCCAAAACTTAGGGTTTTCTTTTTCTAGGTTTTTCTCTTTTTTTCGCTTCTACTTTCCCTTTTTTGGTCTTGAAGATCTGTATACCAGATATGATCGGCTTTAATTGAGGACCTTCTTCCCCGTCCTCCTCCCTATCTGGTAAGGGGAAAACCAAAAGTGTCTGTTGAAATTAAAAAGGTTTACCTTTTGAGGGCATCTCAAAAAAAAGAGAGACCCCTATTTCCCATCTTTAGATCCTTTGATGTCCTATAATTGGGCTTTGACCTGTTTTAAACATATAGGTACCGCCTTTAATTCTCCCCCGAAAAAAATGGGTTTATAGGTTTAGCAGCACTTCCAGGGCTGCGGTTAGGGTTCAGAGTAAGTAACACAGGGCCACCAAAAAAAAGTTTGGGGCTGAGTGTCGGGCCAAAATTTTTACTTTTTCCCATGAACATAAATCTGAAGTTAAAATGAGAAGTCAAACAGCAAGCAATCGAGAAAAAGGGGTAATTTGGATATTCATGATTTTTTTATTAAAACGTCAATAACCAAAAAAAAAAACACACGAAACTTTATATAACATAAACTATGTATTTTTATAAGACTCTTAATTTAAGTTATATAATTTTTTGTCTAAAAGCAATACGTTATAATCAAAAACTGAATTTTTAGGATTTTTTTTATACCTGTGAGAAAAATTTTGAACATATACTTTTTTTATTTAGGAATTTTACTGCAAATTTTTATGACTTAAAATTCAAATAAATAAACTAAATGATTCATAATAAAACAACCAAAAAACAAAAATTATTTTTGTTTATTTTTTTGGACTTATTTTTTCAAAATTTACTTTTTTTATTTAAATGTTTGTAAACTTTTTATATAGTTTTTAAAAAAGTTTATTATTTGTTTTATCAATTTTTTGTATCTCTTATAGTTTTATATAGGCGTAGTCCATACATTCTGTGGAAGAGGTTTCTCCGGGAAAAATTTTCCGGGACCTAATTTTCCGGGATTCCTCATTTTTTGTCGAAAAAAAATTTTATAAATTAAAGACTTACATAAGACACAAATTAGTAAACCAACAAACCCAAATGACGGTTGAATATTACAAAGAGAAAAGGAAGTAGAAGTCAAGATGATAAAATCATACAAAAAAAAAAATACTAGATCGTAATTTGTATTGCTTTGTGGGTTTTTCTCGATTTTTTGCTCTTTGACTCCCAATTTGACCTTTGATTCGTATTCAGCGAAAAATTAGCCCCCAAAATCTTAGTCCGGCCCAGCACACCCCACTTTAAATTGTTTAAATAAAAAAATATCATTTCACATTTTACTAAAAGGTATTTAAAAAAATAGCACAACGCCTAAAGAAGATTTCCTGGCTGAAGTATCAGACAAATATTATATAAAAATAGCCCCAAACGGCCCCAGTTTTAAGGTACGGGGGCAAGAAAATAATTTAGAATTGGGGATTTTTTCTTATTTTTAATAGATCTTTTTATTTAAATAAAGCTTGCTATAGTTGGAGAACTAAAAAAAATACACCTTCTAAGGAAAATTTTTTTGATATCTGTTATAGATCATATATAGATTGAGTTATTTTATTCATTTTTAGCATTATTTTGTTATAATTTTTTTTATTATTTTTAATTTATAATTTACTAATTTTACACTGCCTTTTTTCCACAAAAAAAAAAATTTAAAATAATCCGATAAAAAATAACTCTTTCAAGATATTTAATAAAGGTCAAAAAGAGTAATTTTTAAAATTAAAAGCAAAATATGTTTAGTGTCTACCTCTTACCTGAATAGATGCATGTAATTTCCGTTTTAATGCATTTTAAAAAAATTTAAAACTGATTTGGGATTAATTTTAAATATTACTCTTTTTGTATGAGCAAGTTCAAAAATAAATATTTTAAAAAACCATTTAATTCAAAATTAAAAGTACCTTTTTATTTGGAACTAAGTAGAAAATAGTACAAAGGGAAAACAAAAATAATTTCCAAAAATTTAAATAAAATTTAAAAATACAAATTGCCGGAAACTGAGTCAATTTGGGCCGTAATAGTATTAGAAAAAAAATCATTAGAAAGTGTTTTGGTTTTAGTGCTCAACACAAAGTTTTATTCAACCCAAAACCCGATTAAAAAAATAAAAATCATATTTTTAATTTTTCTTTTCACACCTTGTATCTTGGTGGAGCAGTTTTAAAGCTTTTGTTTTATATTATTTTTGTTATTTTTGTTAGGGAATATCCAGTTAAGAGATGTCCCCAAGTTTTTAAAATTTGTGTAATATAGGTTTTTAACTTATGTCACTTTTAAATTTGATAAAACATTTTTCTTTTTTCAAATAAAGGCTCCAAAAGCACGTAAATTTTAATCAACCTTTAATCTATTAGTTTCTTAACAAAGGATTTTGGGTGTTATGTCCGTTTGTTAAATATTTAAAAAATCTGCTGAAACCTATTTCAACTCTCCTAAAAACACTAGAAGAGTGATTTCTCTTTCAGAGCCTCAAATTTTTTAATAAAAAAAACAATCTAGTCCCATACGCACAGAACATATTAAAACAAACTGAAACTGCTAATACTGTGATATTTTACTCGTTTGTGTACCAATTAACGTTTGTACTGGTCTTTACATCTATGTCGCCTTGGCACCTTGATTTTAAATAAAATCCTTTAGACACTAAAAAAAACCCCTTTCGGGTTGATGTGTCTTAAAAATATATTTTCTGTCTCTCTCCCTATTTTAGTGGAAATATATATACTACCTTCCCTGTAAAAATTATATATTTTTTTGGTAAAACATAAAGGTTTAAAAAAATAAAAATTTATGTTTTATTTTAAATCTGCCTTCCATCCTTTCCCCACAATGAACATGACTTGGTCTAATCTGCTGTATTTTTACGACAGTTCTCAAAAATGTTTACAATAAAAAAAAAGTATTAAAACCCCATGAAATACTGATATGAATTGTTTACATTACTTAACTGATAACCAATGTTAAAAATAACCACGGTAGAATTTTTCAGAATGAAAAAAAATTAACCCAGATTTACAAATCACCAGTTCAGGTGGACTACTCCATAATATTACCTAGACTTCCGAAAAATCTTTCTGGCCTTCTTGACCTATATTCCTTGGCGATCCATAATTCAAGACGTCCTTTTGAAAAAACAGAAATAGATCACATTACTAAAAGAAGAAATAGTTTCCGTTGCTGGAAGTTTGGGAAAACATAGGGCATGTCCAAGAAATTAAACCAGGACCAATGCCTCTGCAAGTAGTTTAACAAACTCACACTTCAAGGAGAAAAAAGTACTAGGTGCTATCAAGACTTACCAAAAAAAAATTACCCACGGCTGCAAAATAATGGTTGATTGTGAATGTAATGTGTGTGGAGAATATGAGATGGTTTTAAAGATTTGTTCCTCAGATGTGGCCCAACATTGAACCCTGTGCAAAATATTTCGGCCGAAAGTAATCATTTTGAAAGGGGTTAATGGAAAGAATATCCCAAATTAAAGGCATATTTTGAAGTCTAAATTTAAGCCTAATAACAACAGTTATACACGTGGGGTTTTTTTTTGGCTAATGGACGCCTTGGCCTGAATCCCAAAAAAGTTTGTTTGTTTTTCCACCAATATACTTGTGTATGGTCTTCGACCTTTTTCTCCGATTATTGACTTTTCTAACGCCCCTGATAAAAAAAAAACTAAATAATTAAACCTTGATACGGTATTCAAAACCGGACGCGTTGTAATAGCACCTCGGCTCCGACCTTTTTATGCTGTCCCCCCCTTTGGAATGGGTTAAGTCTCCAAAGGATTGTTTTTTTTAATAATTGGGTAAAGTTGCATTTTCGCGTTTCAGTGGGAAATTTTTTTGGGGGTTTTAGTAGGGTGGTTTAATTCGGTTTAGGGGCCAAAGTCCGGGGGCTTTTCGGGGTTGCGGTTTATTTAGGTTATCAGTTGCGGGACAGTCTGAGGGCGGGTAGGTGGGGACTGGGGTTTTCGACCTGGAGGAAGGGGGTTTAAAGGGTTTAAAACAAAAACCGGGGAAGGGTTGGTGGCGGGCCCGGGGTTATTTGCCCCGGGGCTTTTGTGTTATTAAATTTCTTATTTTGTTTTTGTTATTTTTGTTTTTCTGGGGGATTTAACCGCGGGAGCTAGTGTATTTTTAAAAAATCCTAATTTTTGTTATAATGGATAAGAAGATTGTAAATTAATTTGTAGGAGTTGGTTACATCTGGGCAAATAAATCATTTATAAACCTTTTAGATTGTCCACCTTGCCGGAGGGACAACCATAGGGCTCAGAGCCCCTGTCGGCCCGGGAGTGGGCCTCCTTCAGAGGCCCCATCCCCGGGCCCAGGGTGAACAACCTCCGGAAGCTACCTTCGTAGTCCCAGCGGCCGCCCATTGGGACAGCGCAAGTCCACCGCAGTGCCAGGTTGGCGGGGGATAAGACTCTTCAGCGTAGGTGGGAGCGCCGACGGAGGCAGGTCCAGAGGTTCCCCTACTGCCCCAGGTTGACAGTGGGGTCGACCAGTGTATTACACGCAAGGTAAGGGCGGCCTTAACAAAACTAAAGACAAACAAACCGACCAAAACACAAGACTAACAATGACACAGGACTCAGACCTGACGGAGGCCAGGCCTCTGGTGGTTTGCAGGGACCATGGGTCTCTCCCCGTTAATCCACATCAAGAAGGGCCGATTTCCGCAAGGGCCAAGGTTTTGCCAGTATTCCTTTTGTTTGTTTTGTATCCACTGGTTTTCCTCGTGCTGTGGTTTTGGTCACTCCAAGGGCAGGTTGTGGTCCAAATTTGTTTAATGATCCATGTCTAGGGAGCTCATCCGCTTTTTCGTTGCCTTCTATCCGAATGTCCTGGACCACAGGAGTGTTACCCTTTTTGTGTTATCCCAAGATTCCAGTTCTTTGGGATTCCCCCCCTCAGCCTGGACTTTTAGTTGCTGGGGGTCCCTAGGGGAGCCTGGTCTGACGTCGTATGACTTACTTAAACCAACACATTATTTCACTTTTTAGAACCACCAGCAATTTAAGTTTTTGGTAAGTTGGACGCCTCCTTGCCTGAGCGATCCTCCATCAGGAGAAATACGTTCACTTGCTTTTATATAAACGAACACCGTTGCCAAAGCTATAATAATGGCAACAGTAAGTAATTATTTTAACGAGAAATATGCCAAACTTATAATAATAATAATTAAAACATTTTCTTGCTGTTTAATAATACAATTTTAATTTTGAAATTTTTAAATTGGATGTATATATACATATATAGTTATATATATAAGATAAATATATATATATATACAGGAGTGATGTTATTAGTTATTGTTATATATATATATTCATATATATATATATATATGATATATATATATATGATATATATTATATATATATATAAATATACATATATATATATATATATATATATATATATATATATATATATTTAACATACATAATTTGTTAAAGGGTCAAACTAGTGGATATTAGGTTAAAAGAAATTATACCATTGACAAACATACATTCATAAACGCACCTTAAAAATGTCAGTAAGAATACTCATTTTGTCCTATTATTACCAAATTACAGATAAAACACACATAAAAATTAAAGGTATTTTAACTTTAGAAAATAAGTCATTAATATATTGTTAAAATGTGGAAAAGAATCGATTGAATGTTTGATTTCGCAATAATAAATTAACATAAATTTTTTTGTATATTTGTAGTATTTCATGTTATGATCGTCGTGTAACGAAAAAATATAATTTAAAAAACATAATAAGCATCACGTATCCTATCAACTACAAATATATTTTTAATCAAATTTAAATTTTCCAAAGTAAAAAATTACATAATTAAAATTTTAGTATTATACAGCAAAAAATATCTTTATACAATCACTCAAATTGTCCCATTTAAAGAAATTATTCCTAATCACTGTTTCATTGTTAGAACTTTGGCAACAGTAATGTTTTAGTGTATGAACAGTCGCTCCTGATGATGCCTGCCCAAAGCGTCCAAACTTATTACCAAAATTTAGCATTGATTTGTGTGTCTATAGTGAACAACAATTGTCTTTGCTTAAACGCAGCGTTGGAAACTAAGCCAATAAACTATAGAGAAACAATGCAGATCTGAGTAAAAATACCAACAGTTTTGTCAGTTAATGATAGATACATTTTAAATGTATTAGACATTACAAGATTAAATAATATATCCCATCATTATACAGCTTTGCTAGTTGCAAATTACATTTTAATTTTTAATCGAAGACCTATTACTGAAAGCTCATCATATTCATAATATAAAAACACACATGCTTCCTTTTTTACTTTAGTTGAATATTAAACTACAATTATTAACTTCCTATCAATCCATAAATTATAAACAAAAAAAGCTCATAGGAATAAAGGCACTCCTGCAGTTAATGCAGGTTATGGAGCAGAAATTATACGTAACAATAAACAATGAAAGGTATTTTTTTGCCAATTAAATTCGATATCTCAGACACGTTTTTGCTCTGAAGGGTCGCCGCGGTAAAATGAAAACCATAGATTCCTTCACATAGCATTGTACGTCTAATCAATTATTTATGAAATATTTTTTTCAGTAGCGTTCAAACAAAACATATTAACACCACTCTTAGCTATATCTGATGCCTAGTAATATTATTATTATTAATAATAAAAATATAACCACTAACAAAAAAATATGGTGGAAAATATTATTACTATTAATTATTTTCTTGTAATTTTAAATAATGAAAAACCTGCAAAATTTAAAAATACTTACGAATGCAATTTCGAAAAAACCTGATCATTTAATTTACTGAAGTTCAAGAGTTAAAAACAAAGCGGTTGTTCCTCGTATCTTAGAAAGTCAAGGAGTTGTATTTACAGAATGAAAGTAATTTTACAATATAATAGTCCTAATGATAAACCATTCTAGGAATTTATTCAAAAATCCATAGAATGACTTAAAATTTTGACAGTAGGTAAAAATAGTCCAAGGATCAAAATCTAAATCAATGCGAAGGGCGCCTTTACCTTGAGGGTGGTTGCCAAACAATCTCGGGGTGGATTTTTTTGGTATTTTGACCACAGGAATCGATAGAAAGATGATTTCTAAGCGAACATTTTTCAATTTATTCGCGATCGAAAGTCGGAGGCTTTTGTCGATAAAATCAACGTTTTTAATCGGTTTTTTGCAAATAACTCGATAAGTATGGATTTTATCCAGACAACTGTAAATAGCTTTTAAACAAACAAATTAAGCATATTTTTTTTGTAATTGCTGTAGGATCAACACAAACCAAGTTGGGATTTGTTAAAGGTTAGCTGTTATTCATCAAACACAAGATTTTAGAGCTTTAAAGGCAAATAAAGCAAAATTTACATATTTTTCGGGAGGAAAACTAACAATAGCTTTTGAAACATTTGCAAAAACCTTTTTTTTAAAAGGTATATAAATCATAAAGTTGAGTGTTATGAATAAAATAAGGTTTTGTAATTCAAAATTGTTTGAGTGCAAAATCTTTTAAAACAACTCCCTATCTACTAATTTATATGAAATGAGTCGTAACCCTTTTTGTCCTTCCTTTATCTATGTATCATAAATGCATTTTAAAATTTTAATCGATTTAAATTGCTTATTTTAAAAGAAAATGGAGTTGCAAGTGAAACAATAGAAAACCTTAGTAAAAATAAATTTTTCTTAAAAACAAGTCGAAAACTAAGAAAATAGCAATTAAAAATTACTAGGGTATCATACTTCATAAGCTCTATTACATTTTTACTCTTTTAATTTACTGTATGACGGAAATTACGGAGATATAAATTATAACGTGGGTGTATCATAGACAAGCACACCTGTTCAGCCCTTTAAACTCCCCTTCAAACTGGGTTTGAAACAGTTTTAATATAAACCACATATACTATGCCAATAACATGGTTTTTTTAAAGAATCCTTTGATCACAAATACTAAAGGAACTTAAAAAAAAACATTTTTGGAGGATTTTAAAAAGTTGATTCGATGCAATTTTTTAAAAAATCTGTGGTTTTGTATTATATTTTTTTGCCTTGTAAATTTGTTAAGGAAGGCTTTTACAAGTCAAAAACTAAATTAGTGTTGTCGTCTCTAAAACAGTCACATTATTTAATTACCACTCTAGACATGTTAATTTTTCTAGAGTAAATATTGTTTTATAAAATTAAATCATAATAGGGTTGGATTTTCAAGGTTTGAAATTTTAATGCATTATGCTTAATATGAAATGTCTGAAGGTTTGCAATAAGGTGTGTTTTCACCTGCCGTCAAAAAAGCGACCTTCAGCATACTTGAGATTTTAAAGAGGGAGCAGCTAAGCTTAATTCAGCAATTTTCATGCAAATTACTGTAATAATATATTAGTTTTTAGGTAATAGTTTTTTTTTAATCATAATAAGGATTGAGTTCAGTGAAGTAAAGAAAAATAAATACTACTTTTTTACCTTATTTGAGTCACAATTCTGAACTTAAGCTTTATGCTATAGTTCTTTATAGGTTTAGCATTAAGGTAAGTTTTTACCTCTAAAACGTAAAGAACCCATTGGCATTAATATAGATTTGAAGATGATGGCAAGAGGACCCAATACCAAATTTTCCCATGCAAATCAATGCATTCTAAGAAAATTGCCAGGTTTTAAACTTTTTTAGCTTGAGTCTGGCTACATGCCCATTCTTTTTAAATAAGCAAAATATGCCCAATTATGGTTATTAAAATACTAGTAGTTAAGCATTCATTATACTTTTTCTTGAACCCTTGGAGTTCTAGTATGTCCTTTATAAAATGGTACGAATCAAAGAGATGAAGAATTTTAGTAGCATCTCAGGGCAATATTTTTTTTCCTGACTTAGGTTGGGATAATTTCTATCAATTATATATATATATATATAAATACATGGTATATATATATATATATATATATATATATATATATATATATATATATATATATATATATATATATATATATATATATAAATATGTTATATATATATATAATATATGAAATATATATATATAATATATATATATATATATATATATATATTTGTACCTAGTAAAATTAGAGGATATCATGGAATTTTATATTAACAACCACCGAGTTTTTTAAAACTATTACGGTTATAGAGATTACCGTTTTGTGCCAAATGAAAACACATAATATTTCTATATCATGCTGAATCATTTAAAGAATACAGTTAGTAATGTCATGACTGTGGACCCTTGAAACTTCATGAAGGCGTCTTGGCATGCTGAGAATCAAATTGTCCAGCTGGTCTGCAGTAGGTTGTCCTGATAATTGAGGAAGTATTCCTATTAGTCCCGTCTATTATCATATGGGGTTGGTGGTTAATCCAAAGCTCTTTGAAGCATATCCCATGCATGTTCAATTGGGTTCAGATCTGGTGAAAGTGCGGGTAGCCTGAGATGGGTGATGCCTAAATTTGCCAAGTTCGGACGTAGGCGGCGATGCGGGGGCGCATTATCGTCCGTCGAAATGTTCCCTGATTGCTTCACCAATTGGTTCGATTATCTCTTCAGAATGTGATGGCTGCGTCACGAGCATAAAGAGTCCCTGTCATATTGTTTTCACAAACATACAGATGTGTACGGCGTCCTAAAAACATCCTCCCAGACCATAACTGTGCCACCCTGGAAAGGATACACTTGTACATAGCTACGATGTCTAGGTGTTTCACGACTCTCCACACTCTTATACGCCTTGAGTCACCGCAAACCAAAACGAGATTCTTCAGTAAACCAGAACCATTCTACCCTCCAATTTCGTCGTTCACGTGCCCACTCTAAACGCTGTGCTCTATGTCTTGTGTAAGTGGCAACACCCTGAAATGCTCTTATCACGATAATCCGACCGTCAATTCGATTTCTCACTGTTCTTACAGAGATAGGACTCCTAATTGGTTTTGAAGCTGACGGTTAGTCTGTGTTGCAGGAGTTTCGTCTGGTTCACTAACGGTTATGTATCGGTCTGATGTCGTAGTACACCCTACGGACCCTGTCCGTGCCTTCTGGAGGTTGTTCCAGTTTCCCTGTAACTATCCCCACAGTCCTACTTATAACACTTTGTGATGTTTCCACTACGAGCAACATCCACTTGTCGCAACCCTGCTTGAAGCATTCCAACCGCTCTGTTTCGTCCGCGGATGTTAAATGTCTTAAAGGTATTCTGCAAAAATCAACACCCAATTACTGTTTGTCTAATCGTATGCCAAACGACTTCTGAACCAAACAGAGAATCTTCGAATTCGACGTGACAAAAATATTCGTTTACTTGATATTGTAATAACAAAAATCCTGAATTTTTTTCATGGCAATAAGATTAACACTAGATTCCAACCAAAACATCAGAATTGTCGGTACTGATTTGAATTATGGTATATGGCATTATCCTCCTAATTTTTGCCGCTTAGTGTATAGAGGAGAGGAGAGTATAATATATATATATATATATATATATATATATATATATATATATATATATATATATATATATATATATATATATATACAGGTCTGAAACGAAACCACTGACCATAGGAAGTCGTGTATTCAAGCCCTTCTACCACCTGCTATGTTTTCCTACAGGTCCTCTTTGAATGAGCTCGAATTTGTCCGACTTTAGACTTGCTCAGGAATAAATATTATTTTTCATTTTTATAGAATTATTATTAATTTTATTTGTAGAATCTTTGTTTAATTTTATTTATGACCGAATACCAGTTTTATTTCTCCGCCCGTCGGCAACAAAACTTAGAAAACAAAGTCAATTCCACAGAATATGGCATATCGTAACCGCTTTGTCCGCTCTCAAGCGTGCAGTACCTTCCTCCAGCGATGGGTAAACTGATCCGAATTAAACGAGATCAGGACGCTATCGCCTTTCGTCGGATGGCGATGGTTGAGCCCGGAACAACGCACACCCCACTGAAACCGTCGCTGCTTTTAACATACTATGTAATTTCCCTATGGTCGGTGGGTTCGTTTCCAACTGTATATATATAGTAATATATATATATATATGTGTTTATATATATATATGTATATATATATATATATATATATATATATATATATATATATATATACATATATATATATATATATATATATATATATATATATATATATATATATTATATATTGTTTATAAGAGATATATACAAAATATATATATATATATATATATATATATATATATATATATATATATATATATATATATATATATATATATATATATATATATATATATATATATATATATATATATATATATATATATATATATATATAATATAAAAATTTTTAGATTTAAAACCCCAAATAACCGTTTTTAATAACAAATTTAATTTTTCTTCGTTTTTTTATAAAAGAAAATTTATCTGGGGGTTTATAGAGAAATTAAATTTGTCCACGTTTTACAAAGAGGGCCCGTCGGACCTTTAAGGTGTCGTAACTTTTTAGGCTTAGAATATTGCCCCGTTTATTAAAAAAGTTACTATAAATTATCGCCCCAAAAAATGTATACTTTATTTAAGTTTTAAACCCGCCGAGAAAACCACTTTAAATTTTGCATTTATGGAAAATTTTTTTACCCAAATTTTTTTTTTAAACTTTGCACAGTAATAGCTAAAAACTGATAAATTTCGGGCACAAACCCGAAAACGCCTCCCCCCAAAAATCATAGGTCCCCAATCCCCAGTGACCTTTGAGGTGATTTTGGGGGTTGGAGGCGTGGGTTTTTCCCCGAAAGACTTTGCCCACCGTTTAGAACTACATTTAACCAAAGTTTGAAATAATTGATAAATTTATTTTTCATAAAAATTTGCAAGATCCTTTAAAGTGTTTATCTCGAGAAGCCTGTAGAGACTTAAATTTTTTAACATTTTTGATGAAATGGATTCATAGAACTTAATTTTAATAAACAGGTCAATATTCTAAGCCTAAAAGTCCGACATTTAAAAACAAGTGAGGTAGGGGGGAAAGCCCGGGCCCTTTGGTCAAGCGTGGACAAATTTTTGCCTCAAAAACCCCCCATATCCCAAATTTTGTACCGCTAGGTCATTTGTTAAAGAATTATTAGAAAAACGAAAGCAAAATTAAAGTTTAACCCCCCTGTATCTTTTTTATTATTAACTTTTGGCGTTTACGTAAATTGCATTATTTTGACCTAAGGAACTGTGTTGCTCTGTGTCCCATTATTTTTGGGACCCCCTTATATATATAAACAAATATCTTAACATAAAGAAAATTAAAAATTCAAGATAATACAATTTTTTTGTGGATTGTAACACCTAAATTCAAAATAATAATGAAAAAACCCGAAAATATCCGTTGAAAAACAATTTATTTTTTTTTATAGCGAAACAAAAATCCCTAATGAACGCTTAATTCCCATTATTACATCTTTTTTCAAAAATTTCAACTTTATTACTTCTCATTATGAAACCCAATTATATCCACAATTACACGAACAAAAACCCAAATGAAAAATTTTAAAAAATGAAACGAAACTGTAAAAACTGTTGCACCTCCTAATTTAGGGGAATAAAAAAATTTTTTTGTAGCAGTAAAATGTTTAGATTTATTATGGTTTAAACTTTTACGCGAAATTCGTGCAGGAAAATTTAAAACTTTTTAAAAGTGTTTGTTTGTTTGAAAAATGTACAAATATTTCGAGGAGGACGCACTTTTCCGGGCATGCCGTTTCCGGTGTAAATGTACGTAAATTTTAAAGGACTTATAGCATTTGGCGTCTGCAATAACAATAAATGTGGCAAATTAAACTGAGGGTTTGATTCATACATTCGGGGTAATTTTAATTTATCTGACAAGAGTGTGTGTGTAAAAAGTGTGTGTTGTGTGTGTTGGTGTGTGTGTGTGTGTGTGTGTGTGTGTGTGTGTGTGTGTGTGTGTGTGTGTGTGTGTGGGGGGGGTGTGTGCGTGGGGGTGTGCGGGGTGTGCGTGTGTGCTATGTGCGTGTTGTGTGTGTGTGTGCGTGTGTGTGTGTGCGTGTGCGCGTGGTGCGTGTGCGAGTGCGAGGCGTGTGGGTGTGCGTGTGGGGTGTGCGTGTGGGGGTGCGTGTGGGTGTGTTGTGTGCGGGGGGTGTGGGTAAAAAACCCAAAAGGTCAGCATCTCTCCTTTAGAGGTCGAAAAGCGTTAAACTGACCATTGTAAGGGGTTCACAGTTGAATAATCACTAATCTATTTAAAAATTTTGTATTTTTTATGTGTTGTGTGTGACAATATAGTGTTTATTATTTTTTTTGTATTATTGTTTTTTTTCCTTCCTCTTCTCCTTTTTTGATTATTTTTTTTTCCTCTTTTTTTTTTTTTTTTCTGTTTTGTCCAATACTGTTAAATTATATTTTATCTTTTAAATAATTAAATCTTTTGTTTTTCTTTTTTAACCTTTTTTCCTTATTAAATTTTTTATAAATTTTGTTTTGTATTTATGACATACTGAAATACTGATTTATATAATCTATATTATTTGAAATAATTATTTGATTTGTTATGTGAGGAATACTTGCCATTTTTTCCCCTTAGGGGAGTTCTGTGATTAGTTTACCCAAGCAAAGAGGATAATGTTCCAAATATCCAACTTTTCCATTCACAGATCAATTATTTAAAAATAATATTTTTATGTTTTGGTACAGGCATTACAAGTCCTTTAACCGGCAAGAAAAGAGTTAATTGTTATCAAAAAAAAAAAAAAAAAAATTTCGAATCTTAGACAAAACGTTTTTTGTCGATACAGAAGCTTTACTTGTGTAAAGCCTAAGTAAGTAGGTTGCTCCAAAGTTTTGCAAGAAGTATTTATAAGATTTTAAAACATTTTTTCAAAGTCTCAAATTTTTGTATAAACGTATAAACCAACTACTAAACATCTCTTGCCTTTTACCCTTTAAAAACGGAAGCACAGGGAAGGGGGGAAGGGATGATCCAACAGCCCCGATTGGATCAAAAACCGTGGAAAACGTCCTTTGTTCGCAATTTTTTCAGCAATTTATAATTTAAGGTAAAGAAATGCCTATAATCCCAAAAAGCAGCGGTGACGGTCTTCGGGAACCCAACCCACCTTTTATAGCTTTCAAAACACTGAAAATCATTCCTTTGCTGATCCCGTTGTTTAACTTGGTAGGTTCTGGCTCATGTTCGAACACCCATAGTTTTGATTAATTACTAAACTTTTCAATTATAACAGGTTTCGTCGCCTAAGATTAAATAACATTCTTTGAATGGCCAGAGTCATGTTCTTCATATTTTTTCCCCCCAATTGGACACGCGCTGCTCGCTGGCTTTCATTGGGATGAGGTATCCATTCATTTTCTTATTTTAACAAATTTAGAATCCCTTGAATCTGTCCATAAGAAATTTGACGGTGCGAAATTTGGGTTTGATTATCCACGTTGGGAAAGGTTGTAGCAGAATAACACTTGTAATTACGGTGAACATGGAACAACAGACCTCCAAGAATAACCTGAGTATATGGTTGGACTTGTTTGTCTCTATACTTATTAATGCAACCCATTAAAAAATTTCAAATTTGTATGTTTCTCATATTTGTAAGACTTTCCACTTCCATTAACGACTTCAAAATCGGATTGTATTTCTCAGGGCCTTCTAGAGGACGGGTAGAGCCACACGGAAGTTAAACAAATATTTACTAACCGATTTATCCTCCATTAACATGTGGTAAGTTCATCACAGAACCTTTTTTTAATATGGACCACAAACAAACGGCCTTCGCCCGATGGTCATCCTCAGACTACTAACCTCGCTCGCTGTTGTTTACCACGCTGATCTGACGGAAGCCATGTTTCTCCGCAGACAGTTTTCCGTTTTCGTCGGTCGTTGCCCCCCGACACCCGGGGTTAGAAAACTGTAAGGGATAACAAAAAGATAAACGTATGGGTTGAAACAAATAGTTTGAGATTTGAAAGAGTAAATAGAATAATATTTTCGTGTTAGTTAAAAAAATTTAAAAAATAAATCTAGCTTTGTCTTTGCTATTTATCCATTATAAGCTTGGGTATCATTTGTTAGACCAATGTTTTCAATTCTGGGAAACCCGGGAACAACTTACGATTTTTTAAAAACCAGGATTTTTAATTTGTTTTTAACATCCCCCCGGGTTTCTTATACAATGTTGATAATGCTACCACTTTTTAAAACTAATAAATCATTTAAAAGCAGTTAAATAAAAAATCAAAATTTAAATATTTTTAATTTACAATAAAAAACCCCTTACACTCCTATCCCTTTTTTTTGAATATACTACTAAAAGCACAGAAATCTGTTTAGGGGAATTACCCTTAGTAGAACGTTCACCAAGCTAAGGGTTTTAATTTTGTTTATTCAGCAAATAAAAGTAAGGAAATATTCTGTCAAAAAGACTTTTTCATGTCTTAAAATTAGGGGCCCTGATTTTTCGTTATTTGATTAAAAACCGGGAAAAAATTTTTTTTGAGGTTCTTATGTTAATGGATATTTACGTTATAAGTCTGAAGTCTGGAATTTCAAACAATTTGTAATTTTGACAAATAATGTATTTAAATTATTAACTGTACTTTGTTTATGTTTTGAAATATATAGTAATATTACAAAATAAATAATTGTTCCCTTAAAAACGGATTTTTAAAATTTTTGTTCACCTGAAACATTGTCAGTATTAACAAACACCCCTTTGACGAAAAGTTTGCGGTTGATATATCCAGGAAACGCAACTGTCCTGTTTATTATGCGTAAATTAAGTTAAAAAATTTAATATTTTTTCATTTTTGGTAAATTGACGAAATAAGGAAAATGGTAAATCTGATTCCATAAAAAATTTCAACAATTTTAAAAAAGCCTGAGGGCAGCTAGTACCAAAAACGGCAGAACATTATAGAAAGAATTTTCATCCTTTTCAATGGAAATGATGAGAATTAAATAGATTTCAAACGAAGACGAAATTTAAATTTTATTATTATGACCTTGTAAGTAAATATGCACGAATTCAACAGAAAATTTAGTAGTGTCATTAAAACCTTATTAAAAACTTTAATTTTAAAATTGACCTTAATATACTACATTACATTTTTTATTTTATTTCCGGGAAATGATATATTAATCACAGGCCAAAGTAACTTTAGGGGAAAATTAAAACTGAAATTTAGTATAAAACTTTCCGGTTTTTGTTTGCTTTATAATCTTTTTAAAACGCTTATTTAGCACTTTGGACTGGTTTGGTTGAAGACCTACAAACTCTTTTTAGGAAATCTATTATACTTTGAAATGAAGAGACCCTATTCCTAGACCATCAAAATATAACATACAGTTTTTCGCCCAAGGGTTGAACCACTGGACTTTTCACTACAAAAAACCAAAGGGTACCAAACATAATTTATTTTAAAGTTATATTCCCATGAAAAAAGGGGCCCCCCAACAGAATGTTTTTGTTGACTGTTTTCTCTACATTGTAAGTTTTACGCCATTTACAAAATATCTCATATTTTTTTGGGATTTCTTCAAGATTTGGGCCCGGGGTAAATTTCGTCGTCTTCGGGAACTTTTTTAAACATTTCCGCATCCATTTTCTTCTTATTAAAAAGGGACGCTAAACTAACAGACAAGACAATGACATCACAGCAATTTGTACGTTAGCAACCAATTTAACGATAACTAGATCACCAACCTATATTATTGTAGCTACGTTTACCTTAATTACCTATTTGACAGTACACCTTCATATTATCCAAATATTCACATTTTAATTGACTTATCAAAAAAAGATAAAACAGTATGAAAACGTTGTACCATACACGTGAAAAATTTATTAAAGTACTATCTAAAATTTCCGACTCGGCTCCCTCCGCCTTGTCCGTAAACATCAAAGACTGTCTTAATAGACCATTTCTCGGCCTTGTACGTAAATTATTACAAAATTGAGTCCGGTTTTTCCCGACGAGTTCGGTTTTTTTTTATCGACTTATCTGAATTATTCATTCAAGCCTCTAACAATGCGTTTTACTGTGCAGTATGAAATAAATTAAATTTTTAAACAAATTTTCAAATGACCACCCTGTTTTTTTAGCGACAATTCCCCGAGTCATTCTAACGATCAATCACTAATAAGTTAAATAACATCCACACCTACAAATTTATTATGTTAATGTAAATAATCATCGAGCACGCATATTCCCCCTAATGGATTAAAACTAAAATAATGCATTCTAATTTAGATGCAGAAAAGTGTTTGCAATTAACCCTATAGAGAAATATAAAATTGTAAGCGTAATAAATGAAAATTTAATAAATGTATTGTTTTACAATATTCAGCCACGCATTATTATTTGTGCAAATAGTATATTATACGTTAGGTTTCAATTTTACTCATTTAGGCTGCTGCAGTTATACAATATAATTGAAATTAGATTTCGAATACTACTATTTAATACTAAAGTTTAATATACATGTCCTTTTAAACAAACATTGTAAGATAAGAAATTAAAAGAGAACAAAAATGACGCGAGAGAGAAAAGTGGACTGTACGGTATTAAAAAAAGACATTAATAAATGATTTGAACCCCACAAGAAGACAAAAGGTTAAACCGTTTGTTCTGCGAGGATTGTAGTAGGTCCTGGATCTTGCACTTTCACCCTTTGGGACTCATAAAATGTTAATTTTCTAAAAAGGTCTGCCGACATCAAAATACAAAAAATTAATTTCGTACCCGGTACTTTCGTGTTTTCTCTAAAGAAATTTATTTCTCCTTTAATAAAAAAAGGGGATGCAAGTTTAGAGTTTTCAGCCGGCCATACACCCAGAGGAAAATCCTAAAAGTAAAAACACTGCGCAGTTCTAGTCTTAAGGATTTTCGGAGGGTATGGGAAAACGCCGGGAATGCAGGCCACCGAATTTTAAAAAAAAAAGTGGGAGGTCTCCAAGGGGGTTTGGTGTATATGGTACGAACGCTTAGAGGACCACGTTGTGATGTAAGTACGTGGGTCAACTAAGGGAAATCTATGTTGATGAAGGAAAGATTAGAGGAACTTAAAAAGAATAAAGTATTTTTTACCACACTCCCCGAACCCACGTTCGTTAGCAAGCCTCAGCAATCGTAAACTGTCCCAAGGTAAAAACGACTTATAACCCGGAACCAGCTTGCAAGAAACTATATTAAAGACCTTTGTTATGAAGTACAATTTTACAGGGAAAGGAAAAAATCAGTGTGTGCTATAAAGGACCATGCACACTTTAAATGGGTTTTTGCGCGTAATAAAACCAAATTTTTAAAAATGCTATTAAGGGCCTTAAAAAATACATTGCACCAAAACCTAAACCCACAGGTGAGCAAAGCTTGCAAATGTCTTGCTTTTTTTTAAAAAATAATGGTTTGTTTAGTATTAACTGTATTTAAATAGTAAATATTTAAAAATTTTATACTTACTGTGTATATTAACTAATACTTTTTAAAGTGCTCTTTGGTAAAATAAAAATACAGTAAAATTAGAAACAATTGTTTAAGTCCATATGAAAATTGATAGGTATCTAAATAAGTAATCTGAATATTACTGTTAGGAAAAAAATTAAGCCAAAATAACTGTACAGGGTAGGTATTTTAAATAATTTTTAACCGCAGATTCAGGGTCCCGGGCAAAACAATACAAAAATAAATTTTCCCCTATTTTAAAAGTATTTTTAACTTGAAAAATTTTAGAAATAATTTTAAGGATTGACTATTTTAATAAATTGTTAAAAAATAAAAGTTTAAAATAATAGAAAATGATTTTAAAAGATGGAATTATTTTTCAGCAACATTAGATTGTTATAATAAAATTTCCCCCGACATTGTAAAAACCGTCACTACCGCAAGTGAATCAGTATAATTGGGTTCTGTATAATAGTATTTTAAAGATAAAAAAATTATTTATCTTATAAATAAATGTATTGAGACGTCATTATTATTCTATTTCTCGAAAACTGGAATAGCTATAAAAAAATGTTCTAAAACCCTAAAATTAAAAATATAAAAAATTTTTTTAAGTTTAAAAAAAATAAATGTAGAAATATTAAAGTAAAATCACTTAAAATAGTCTTAAGAATTTGTTTTTATTATAACTCAAAAAGTATTGATTATACAAAAATTAAATTACATAAATTAAAGAACTTGTAAGATACATATTTTGTTAAATATTTTTAATAGCTTTTGAGATATTGAATTAAGCCAAAATTAAAAAATTTTTCCCAGAAACTATGAAAATAAAAAAATTATCCCAAAAAAAAAAAGCTCTCAAAATTGTCCATAAAAAAAGTTACATAAACATTTTTGAAAAATAAAAATAAAGAAGATATAAACAAAAATTTGATTTTGACTTTTTCCATTCATTTAGTAAAATAAATTTTTTTAATAATCTGATTTGCATTTATTCATTAATTATTATTTTTTTTCCCCCTAGTCCCATAATACCTTTGAAAATACAATGTAAAAAAATAAATTGATATGAAATAATATTTTTGGTTTAAGGTGTATTTATTACCCTATAACACTTTGTGTTAAACAAGTAAATATACAAAAAAAATGTAATATTTTGTATATTTTTTTCTAAAATAAGGTAATACTTAGCAAACCATTTTTTTTTAAAACGGGTTGCCAAATGATATGTTAGGGTTACCCTGATGTAGGTTGAGAATTTTTGCAATGATTAAATTTTTTAAAGGTCTCTATATAAAATAAGAACACTCCCAAAACCCATTTAAAGTGTGCATGGTCCTTAGGTTATAACACAATGCAAAACCAAATGCCGGCTTTTTTTCGTGGATTCGGGATGCATCTACCACTGACAGCGGTTTGCACCAGTGATTTGAACCTAACCTTTGGGCCGATACTTATGTAAATTTGTTTGCACAACTTTACATTTAAAAACGTCCTGTCATTTAAAAAACCATTACTATTAGGCGATTCTGGCTTAAGTGATACTTTGTAATTTTATAACCTCAAAAATAAAAAGTTTTATTGTTTTGTTTGGAAAAAAACGTTAAATTATTTGTGTTGTGTTTGTGAACCCCCAATAAAAAATATTTTAAATAATAATTTTTTTTTAAGTTGGAAATTGGGAATTGAAAAAAAAATCCGAAAACCTTAAATAGAAAATTTTTGTCCAGTGCATTTTGTTTGTTAATTTTGGGTTTTTTTATAAACAAATAATACATGTCGACAATACGAATCAAAATTCCCAAAACAATGATAGAATGGAAAACCATTATGGGTGCAAAATTTTAACCCTTTTTCAATGTAACAGATTATTATTATAAATTTTGTTGAAGAAAATCTTGAAAAAATCAAAACTATTTCAAATTTTATGCCCTTATTCATTTTATTCACATTTATAAAATAAAATAATCTAATTCTCTTCCCAAAAAAGCCCGGGTAGATCCGAGTTAAGAAGTTTAGGCCGTTTTTTTTATAAATTTTTAAATTTAAAAAGTCCGTCTGTAAATTTTGCAATATTAATGAAATAACTTGTATATTATAAACCCTGAATTATATTTAATAAGTTTTTCCTAACTGAAAAATTTGGGGTACTTTTTCATTTTATTTTTCTCGGTTTCTGCACCATTATGAATACGATAAATAATTAACAATTAACAAATAAAAACCGTATTTTTGTTAAAAAATGAATCAGAAACGAATTTGAACTTTTGGGGGGGAAATTAAATTTTCGCTCAATTTGTCTCCTTTTCATTACTTATTGCGGCTCGTTACCCAAAACATCCAAACTGGAATAATAAATGTTGCACATTTTTTTTACTTAACTTTGGAATAATACATCCCGGAGCTATTAATAGTTAAGGGCAACCTTAATAATGCTACTTAGTTGTGAACTTTAAGGGGTTGGGGGTGCAAACCGCCGAATATGGAAACCCCTTTTTAAAAAAAAACCTCACTGGGGAGCATTTTCAAGAACCTTCGATATTTAAGTTAATTTATGATTTTAGGGCACAACTTTGGGTTTTTACCTTCCTTTTTTGTAGAGGGTTTATTTTTTTTGATATGCTGTCAAAATTTTTATTAAATCAAAAATCCTTTGTTTTTATGGTAACCTTTATCTTTTTTAAATATATCTGTTGCGTATTATTCTTTTGACGAAATTTCATAAAACCCCTCAAAAAAGATTGAGAAAATAATGGAAATTTAATTTGAAGACAGTTTAAATATCTGAATTATAAAAAATGACAAATTTAGGTTTGAAAAAATATGTTATAAGTTAGTTAAAATTGGTTATCCTAGATAAATAATGATTTATTTCGCTCGCCAGATATATAAGGGTTTTTGACCCTATAAATACACAATTCCACATATTAACATGGATTAATCTATTTCCGCGTTTCATTTTTGAAAGTTATTAAAACACTTTTTCCCGCAGAATGTCCTTTGACGTCCATTTTACACCCGTTTCTTTATAATGCGATCTTTGAAATCATTTACCTGCCTTAAGACCGCAGAGAAAAATCAGGTAGCCCAACCTTAAGGGTTTTATTGATTTCTGCAGTTTGGTTGGTTTCTATCTCGTTTACAATACAGTCAAGTGTTTAAGTCTATTTTGATATAAAAGGCAAGTTCGAGTCGTCGATGTTGCGCAAATCCAGCCGATACGTTTTATTATATATGTGGACCATTTATTATAAAGTCCCAAGCTTGATCTATATCTGATGAAGTCAAAAAAAATATATTTTTTTAAAATTATAAGTGCTAAATTGGCAATTAAGATAAAAGTTAGGGTCCTTATGTTTGTTGTGCGAGTTGTCACGTTAATTTAGTGCAGTGGGTGTATCGCAAGAAAAATCTATGCCGTTTGTTTCTTGGTGGGGAGAGAACCATTGACGTAAAGATTCCGACATTGAAACAAAAGGATTTTAAAAAAGCAAGAGACAAAATAGAGTATCCAAATGTGCCTTCTGGCAAGGCAGTTCTTTACGCCGGAACTACCGGAACCGATACCCTTTAAACCCACAACGTTTTTCCCCAGTAATTTTAATTCATCAGAATCCGATCCCCAACCTCCTGAGGCACCGTTGTGACCCAACATTTTTACCAATACAGTGAACCTCACTTTAACCAGAATAAATTAAATGACTTGTACGTGACCTAGAATAGTAAAACAAAAATTTGGAACTTTTTTCCAGATTTTAAAGAGTGAAACTTGTTAGATAAAAAAGCAAGTGTTCCACTTTATCGAAAACGGAATGTAACATTATTAAGTTTTTTTTTAATTGTAAGGGTCGCTATGTATCTGTTGTGATATTGATGGTTTAATAAATGCGCTTAATATGGAACATGATCCTAGCGAGTGGCGTTTATTCATAGATTCATCAAAATACAGCCTAAAAGCAGTCCTGCTTCATAATAAAAAAAAAAAAAACATTAGTTCATTTAGTGACAATGAAAAAAAAAACCGATGACAACTTAGCAACCATATTAAATCGTGTTAAATATAAACAATATCAGTGGGATATCTGAGGAGATTTAAAAGTCATAGGTATTTTGCAAGGACTTCCAGGAGGCTTTACAAAGTATTGCTGTTTT
Source organism: Listronotus oregonensis (assembly GCA_019359885.1). NCBI lineage: Eukaryota > Metazoa > Arthropoda > Insecta > Coleoptera > Curculionidae > Listronotus > Listronotus oregonensis. The sequence continues at coordinate 1,445 of JAHBCN010005906.1, read as the reverse complement.
TTGTGTCTGTGGGATACTAGAGCAACAAAAGAACACTACAGTAAAAAGGATTAGCCTTATAGAACTTCTTTTAAACCTGGTACTTTAAAAATAGAATATGCCCCCCTTGTTAACCCAACACAATGCTGCTACCGCCTCTCCATATTGAGCTTGGACTAATGAAAAACTTTGTCAAAGCCATGGACAAAGAAGGTAGTTAAGGTACCTAAAAAAATTTTTTAATGATGAAAAATTAAAAAGGCATATTTATTGGACCTTAGATAAGGAAGCTCCAAGATGATCTTCGTTTTTTAAGAACAATTAAATAAAAAAGGAATTGGCAGCTTGGACAAGTTTTGTACGTGTAGTGAAAGGATTTCTGAGCAACTAGAAAGATGAAGACTATAAAACTCCCATAGATAAACTGTTGAAAACCTATGAATAATTAGGGTGTCGCATGTCTGTAAAAATACATTTTTTGCACTTTCATTTTAATTGTTTTCCAGAAAATTTGGGTACAGTAAGCGACGAACAAGGATAGATATTTCATCAGGACGCTGGAACCCATCTATGTTGGGCGACTACTGTTTGTTTTTAAAAAGGGATGATGCTACAGAACACAAAAGAAAAAAGTAAACGTTTTGTCGCTGTATCTCGTGTAATATATTTTTTTTTCATAACAACCAATCCTCAGTAAGTTTTTCAAAACCATGTGTTTTATGATATTAAATAAAATTTAGATTTAAAACTGTGTCGTCTCCTCTTTTTTCTCTTTATAACAAAAAATTGTACGTGTACGTGTTACAGTAATTACCTTATTATTTTCGGATTTAGGACTCTAAAATGCTTTAAAGAAACCCATATTCATCAATTTTACTTTACAAATATTTAAATTTTTTACTTAATTAATTTTAGGGTTTTTTTGGTTCTTGAAAAAAATTTAATAAAATTGGTTACGCTGCGAATTCGTTTTCTTATTGTATTCAAAGCTACTTTAAAAAAACAAGGATTTCTCTTTCAAGCTAGAAAGTATTTCTCATCTAAACTATTTGTATCCCAAATTAGACCTTGCTTGGAGTATTGTTCTTATATCCTGAGAATAGTGTTTTCCACAACTTATTAATAAAAATAAAAAATTAAATATTTTAAATTTATTTTTTATCCTCAGTTGAAAAACAAAAAAAAAACATTTTTTTTTTAATAGTAATATAGGATACACCTTTATTTATTTTATTTCATTTTAGCCATTGTAGCATCTATAATTACATTTTTATTGTCCACATACAAGTAATCCTTCGGTGGCTATCCTAAAGATTAAAATACATTTCGCCTTAAGTAGGTCGTATTCTAATAAAAGTCATATCGATAAACCTAGGTTGTTTATATCTAATTGTTGGTAATTTATAACGCATTATTCATTTAATTAAAAACATGTTTTCATAACTGTGTCGATGTCTACTATTACT